>CP139504.1:2621739-2672090 GCA_021014915.2 Artemisia tridentata subsp. tridentata | reverse complement strand
ACGTCATATTTGATTTTACACCATTTTATTTATCAGAGTAATGATGCCCGTCCGTGTCTTGTCCTGCTTCGTTAATTACCTGAGATAAACATGCTTAAAATGTCAACACAATGGTTGGTGAGTTCGTAGAGTTTAATGGAAAATAACTTGCTTTCAATAAATTCAAGAGGTGTACAGTGATAGTTGAAATAAATACTAGTACTTCATGTAGTAAATATCAAGTTGCGTTGGGTAAAAATCCACAAGTAAATCATTTATGAACTCAGATGATCATAAGTTCAAGACTTAAATGAAAATGAGCTACGTTGTCATACGCTCGAAGTGAAATGATAAGTCAACTTTTAAAAGTAACGATATACCAAGCATTGAGCTGTCTTTATTAGAAGACACAACTAAGTCACATATGATGACAGTTAAGTTCCAAGTACAGGATCCATAATCCAAACACATAGTGAAAACAATAGTGTAAAGTCTGAAGTCTATCAGTGTGGAGTGGTGGTTTACTAAATACAGCTGTATCCAAATATATATGAAACCTTCATATAATTATATTGCCCTAAGCCTCATGACACGCAAAACGTTAACAAAGTACCGTAAAACGGCGGTGTCCACATCAGGTTACTGATGGGTTTGGCCCTCATGTAATAGGTGATTTTGCCAACTTCCTATTTTTCTCAAATATAGTGCATCGCGACTAAATACGACTAACCAATAGGCATTCCGTCCAAGTATTTAGTGGGATAGGTCGTCAGCCTCCAACAGGTTTCGAAGCTGTTCACTATATTCGCGCTCACCGCAGTGATTAATGGCTCATGATCGAGGGACTTTATGGCAATATAGTAAACTTAGGCAATATAGGTTTCAGGGGTTCATAGAATATGCGTACTTTATTCTTGGAAATTATTTCCAGTGAAATGTAGAAATATCATAGTAAAGTTAACTGTACATTCAATTGCAATATGAATGCATATAATGAGTTTTAGTATCATGTTACAACAAGTAGCTTGAAAATGTTATCTTTCAAACACAGTGTTTCAGCTAAGCAAGCAATTTGCAAGTATAACGAGCATATATCCCTTCCAAAAGGTGATTCAAAACATGTAAAACATAGTTGATGATTTTGAGTAAATCATGAGAGTTTTCAAAGTATAAAAGTAAACTTAAAACAGTTGAAGCATGTATCTCCCCCAAAAGAGTTATTAAAAACAAATATTAAAGAGTAGGGGCCACGACTCACCTGGAGTGTATCTGACAAGATGGAATTATAAGATCGAGTAAGGCTTATGGAAACGATCACGGAAACGTCCTCAATACGAGATCTGAATATGAGGGAAGTCTAAGTTTCTGACTTACTACTAACAATGAGTGTGAAAGTGAGAAATCGTATAACGATTGGATGATATGAGTGTGATATGCTTAAATATACTATTATATTGACTCTTATGTCAATTGACTCAAAATATTACTTCCTCAAAATATGATGAAATAATATGCAAGTGAAGTCGTTAAATTTCTAATAATTAACGAAAATTAAATAATACATAACTAAAATGTATAAAAATGCATATGAAGTGATGGAATGATGAAAAATGGAAATGAAATAAGAATGTCAAGTAAAATCAGTTGGTCCTTGTCCTTTTTCAATTGTTACTCTTTTTATCCAAACTGTGTTTGCGTTACACCGTTAGTCCTTCGTTAAGTCCAAAGTCCATAAATAGTCCAAAACTTGTCCAGAAGTACCAATAAGGCTTGGTATTCAATAATATGTCAATTTATACCCTATATGTTCTGTTTTCACAGCTTCAGTCCACACAGTTCTCGGTTTGGCAGTTTTAGTCCTTCTAGTCAATGTGCGTTACATTCTTAGTCCAAAAGTGTCAAAAAGGTGAGGAAAAGGTGGGCGACTTTTTCTAAGGTCTATTTAAGTTCAATACAACTTATTTTAACTGCTTATTTGGTCGTTTGCTTATTTTTCACGTTAATGGGCCCTTAACGAGCTACATCACTAAGCCCATTAGTTGTTTTTAGTTGTTTTTCAAATATGGTTTATACGATTTACTTTGGCTGTGCTTAAGGGTCGTAACGTAAGTATCTTTACAAGATGTTTATATGAAAAGTGTAGCTTGTCATGTTGTTTAACAGATCGTATAAAAATAGGACATGTTTATTCATTCGAATTGTGAGTTAATGAATGATTTACTAGGCGACTTCCAAGATGGAGACTCATCATTTTACGTGGGTTACTCTAAAGAGATGCATGTAACAATATAGTGACCCCTTTATACGTTTGAGTGTAAAATGAAATGATGCATGGCGTGCACTAGAGTGTGAATGGCTTCTAACTCGCCCTCAGTGAGGGTTGTAAACATGTGGGTTTCATGCAGTCTACTCAAGTAAAATAATCGTATTAGTAATATGATATGTTCGAATGTAAAAATGAAACATGCATGTGTGAGATAATTAAACGTGAGTGTGGAGTGTGAGACATGGAAATAAAAGAGTCTAGGGACACTTACTACACCTTTCAAAGGTGGTGAAGACGCAGTGGTGTTCCAATGATAACTCAAGGACGAAAGCAGTATGCTTAGGCAAGCACGAATACGTTTCACGTATTCCTTTTCTTTACCTAATTGCTTCCCAGTTAGAGACCAGAGATGTTCTAAGATTTTAAGGTTATAGGTGAGAGTGATGTGAGTGAAAAGTGAGTAAAGTAGAGGAGCTAGGAGAGGTAGGATATATAGAGATAGAATTACACACGTTTATTTGACTATTCTTGACTCTCAACTCAATCATTGGGGCTACTGTGGATGGGAGGACACATAAGCTAGTTTTCTGACAATACAAGATTTTGGATAGATATGGGTCTTGGTAAAATCTTATGTTTTGTTGTTGTGATATATATGTGCTCGACTTGTATTTCAAATAAGTGACAAATAGGTTTAGCGAGCCACATTCACATGCTGCTGTCCTAAGGGTCTTTTTAACATCACAATATGCTAACATGGTCATTAGAAATGCGTAGGAAAAATCGTGGGTTGAAATGGTTGTGTTTTGTGATTTTTATCCATGCGTTTTGGGTAAGAATGGGATAAACAAATGGGTTTTGAAAATCATAAAAATACTAGACATATAGGGCTGTGGTTTGGCACACATGGAGTCTAGTGGGTGGTGATCGCCATGGTGTAAAAATATGGATAGGTCGCGTTTAATATTTGAGAGTACGGGGGCTATTTTGGAGAGGACATGGGATCGAGTTTATGCATGAAATCACAAAGGCAAAAGTGGGCTTGGGAGTTGGGCTTGGATAGCGTGAGATGGTGATGGGCTGAGATGGGTTGAGCAGCCCGTTTGGTTAGTAAATTAGGTAATATTTGGTGAAAGTAATTAGTAATAATTACTTGTAATTAAGAAAATTTAAATATGTTTAAGGTAGCAACTTTATTAGTACTTATCATGATTATTGAGATTCAAGTTTAGTGAAAATGGTGGTTCGTGTATAATCGTGTCTCGAAGTACTTGTCATTATTTGGTAATTATCGTAATATCGTGACGTGGTAAGAATAGTAATAAGAGAAAATTTTAAATTTCCCCGTAAAAATGGGTTTTATTAAACGGTAACACCAGATTGTTATTAATCAATGAGATTTGTTACAATGGATTTTTACAGTATCTTACAGTATCCACCCCTCAATTTTGAACCTCGTCCCGAAGTTCAGTATGTGATAGGTGTTGAAAAATGTAGCGTTCAGTGATGAGGGTTTATGGAAAAATGTTGTCGAGAGATTTTTATTTGAATATCAAGGAAACGAGATCCAATTAGATTTATTCGTACTAGATGAAATAAATTTGAATGTTTGGTCAACTAATGAGTTCATAGGCTGCGAATAGTGAAATAACGGTCAGAAATAGGGAGTATTTAACGCTTAATGTTCAGTGTTCTAGCGGTCGAGAATAATGAATTTTTAACGTTAGTGATTCGTAACTTAATGGTCGTAAATAGTAAAATAACGGCTAGTTTTTCCCTATAAGTATCCTATTTAATCACTCCCTTTTCTCCCCCTCCCCACTTTATCCTTTTTACTCATCTCTCCAAAAAAAAAATGCCGCCGTTCACCATTCTTTTTGCATCCGTGTTCATCGTCCTTGCCGCCGCTTGTTTAGCTCTCTTCCCCGGCGAAGACTCCGACCACTTGATCGGGATCTTGTTGGTTGTCGTACCCCTCACACAATCCTAGCCGTTGTTGTGGATAAGTTTTGGGGGTAATAGTTTTTAAGCTAGTGTTGTTTGTAATGGGTTTTTGTTGTGTTTCTATGTAACCTTTAATACGTGTGGAATAAAACTCATTTACCTTTATGTTTACGAATTTGTCTCGTTGTGGCTTTTAATATTTTGTTGCATTTACGATGCAGAATAATCAAGGTGATTCATCTGTGGTGGCTCTTGCTATCGCTGGGTTGGTGGTGGTTTTTGTTGCTATGGTGGGCCAACCTATTGAAGATTCTATGCCTTTTATTGTGTTTATTGTATTATTAGCACTTCCGATGTTAATCATCTCGCTATGTATTAATTTTCGTGGTTTCTAATAAAATTTAAGTTATTTGCGTTCTCCACATCTTGTTGTGAATTCTTATAGTTTCTAAATTCGAACTTTTCTCGACTTCTTATAATAAAGTAATAGGTAATAAGTGTAGATCTTACTGGGGCTGATTTATGAACAATTTATTTTGTCTCGAGATTCTGTTTTTGAATGAAAATTGTTATTAAAGACTTTGAAAAGATCACTGTTCCATTTATGACATGATTCTTCCTAAATTATACATAGGTAGCTAGGCTATGTATAATTGAGGACCAAATGATGTGACGCTTGGTTCGATTACTATGATATTTATGTTTCCTCAAGGAATTTTATATGGTTCAATTATAATGGTTCCGTCACAAAGTCGGACACCCTCTGATTATTTTCAAAATGATTAGAAAGTTTTTGTTCATATTCCGAGGATAAGTCAGGAATTTCTAAAGTGATACTAGGATATCTTTGGTATAAACTTAGGTTTTAGATGAAGGTTTCTTACAATGTGGTATTAGTCTACTGTTCGATCAGATATGGTGTTTAGTCAAATTCCTAGGGTGATATCAAGGTATTGTTACATATCAACTATGAATAGGAAAAGTGGAATAGAAATGGAAATAGACGTAGATTACGACGATTACTGAAATATTATAAGGTAGAGATTCATACGGTAGAAAGATAGTTGTTGCACTTAGGTTACATCCATCATACCTAAGGCAAAGTACATAAGGAAATACAACTTAGAAAATCTTAAACTAGGGTTTATTTTTATTACAGCAGGAATTTATTCTTCTGCTTAAACATAGGTGTCATTTCTCGACACTATTTGGGGTCTTTTAACAAGTCTTCATTCTCTTGCATCAATCTTGGCCTTCCAATTGACATTGTAGTTTGGGCAATGACTCTTGTAATGCCCCATTCCACCACATCCGTGGCATTTTATGGACGATGGCTTTTCCCTGCCGTCCATAGCTTTGCAATCTCTTGTCTGGTGGCCTATTTTCTGGCACTTCCCGCATTTTGCAATGCATTGTCCGGTATGATGCATCTTGCATCTCTGACACAGAGGTTGCTTCCCATGGTAGTTGTCCCCAATAGTAAGGGTTGTTATGTTGTTCTCTCCAACTTCTTGTCTGGACCATTGTTGGCGATGGTAGTCGATGCGATCTTGTAGGTGATTGCGGGTACAGATGTTGTTGTGAAATTCGCATTCGTTGAGGATAAAGGTTCTTTTCTTCTCGAGTTTTCGCTTTTGGTTATTTTTCTTAAGTGCAAAATCTTGCCTAATTCTTTGGGCACATGTGCGGATAGGTTTAATCATTTTTCTTGAATCCTTTATGTTGGTCCATGAGATTGAGTAAATAATGAACAGTTCATTAATATGATTAACAAATGTTACAAGATTACTCAAAACCTATTAGATTACATGATAACATCTTCAACTTCTTAAAGGGGATACTTTCGGTATGGTATCCCCTGAGGTGAGGGTTTTTCCTCTTTGGTGACAAATAAACTCTCACTGATCCAAGCTATGCTTGTGATTCAGTGAGAGGATGTTCCTATCAACTAATACACTATGTGTATATTTTGGTTTTATTTAGGAATTCATACTAAATCTATTACAACACAGACTATATATACACAGGTAAACTAGACAAAGATAAGATGGGTAGGTGTGAGTTGACATCCACTTGCTATGAGTTGACATCCACTTGCTATGAGTTGTCATCCACTTGGTGTGAGTTGTCATCCACCAAGTGGTCCCTCTTGTACTTTGTCTGACTTCTTTGTTGGAAGTTCCCGCCCATTTATCAGTCTGCTTGTAGTGATAGTATCTTCAGGGTCACTGAGACATTTGTCAATTCTCAGTGATACTGGTGTTGTTTGTAGCTCGTATACTTTACTCACTGACACCGTATCAGTAAGTAAATGTTTCTTCAACAACGGGCTTTTTACAACACTCACTGATTTCTTTATCAGTGAGTAACCCACTATTTTATCAGTGAGTTAGGCTATTTTATGTTCAAATCTTGTCAGGGAACTTGGGTCAAATTCTTGACCCAACAATCTCCCCCTATTTGAATATACAAATAGCCTTGGATCAAACCTGCTTGTTCAGAGACTTGGGTTTAGTTTCTAAGGTTCAAGGGTTCAGGGACTTGGGTTTAGTTCCTGAGGTTCAGGTTCAAGGGTTCAGGGACTTAGGTTTAGTTCCTGAAGGTTCAGGGGTTCAGGAGACTTGGGTTTAGTTCCTGATATTCAATGAGTTGAATGACCGGTTCAGTGACTGAGGTCAGGGTTCATGGGGTCCTGAGGGTTCACTTTGACAGGTTCATTATTTGTTTCACTGATAGGGTTCAGGTCCTGTAAGGTTCAGGTTCCTGGGGTTCAGGGTTCAGTGACTGGGGGTTCAAGGTTCCTGAGAGTTCAGTCAACTGGTATGATCTGGTGTTCAGGTTTATGTTATGATGTATGTGTTCACTGACCTGATGTGGGTTATGGGTCCACCATGCTTCCGCTGCTCCACTGATTCTTACAACCATATAAGAATCATCTTGGAACTCATGACATACCCACTGATGACCACACTTCCTGAGAACTTTTCACTCCCTGATCCCTTCTCCCCCTCAAAATTTGCGACTCAACGCAATTTTTGATAAGTTTATCTCAGCCTGATAATCATCCCGAAAACCTCATCACCCCACCCTTCCCGAGAACTTTTCAATCACCCCACACTTCCTGAAGAACAATGCAGCAGTCTGATACTACCGCTTCCTGATGAACACATCAGCAGCCTGATACTGCTGTTCCCTGAGAAGCTCATCAGTAAACTCCAATTTTAGGAGACCTGGGGATTCAGGGCCCTTGGGTTTAGGGACTTGGATCAGTGACTTGGGTTTTAGTCACTGGGGGTTCATTCACCTGAGGATGGTTCAGGGAGCATGGTTCAGGGACCAGGTTTAGTGACCGGATTCATTATCAGGGTTCAGGTTCAGTATCAGATCAGTAAGGTTATCATCAGTAAGGTTATCAGTCCCTGAATACTTTCCTCTTGTTTCTTACCAAAGACTGATTAAGGTCACAACCAGTATCACTCCCTGATAATCCTCATGCCTTACCACTCCCTGATGCAATATTCATTACATTCCCGAGTTACACTCGTTTGAATTCCAAACGGTTCAGGCAAGCATGAAGATACTTATATCAGATTTTCAGCACTCCTGAAGACACAAGCTTAACTCAAACACACTGATACTTTATTATCAACCACATCCTGATATCATATCTCCCTTCGTTCAAACCCACTCTCTTAACACTCCTAATACCACACTACACATTCGATCCAATCCCTTTTTTCAAACACCTCGACAATGATAATCCCAAACCATCTCAGTTTCTAATAAAACTGAATAAACCCAACAACAAGTCTTCATCATATTATGATAATTAATATCATATCTTCATCATAACCTTACCAGACCACAAAATACCACAGTATTACAAACTGATGCGTGGTTTTGCGACCTTACAACATGTTTTACCTCTCGAGGGATCTCAAGAGGCTTACAACCCCACCAGGCAGTGTACCTGACCGATGTAGTATAGTGTAGTGGTAAGTACGGGGGATTGATCGTTCTCCACAGGGAATAGTGTCGTTAGGATTGAAAAACTATTCTAATAGGTCTAAGGGTGAGGGAAGATTCTTTTTGTATTTTTATGTTTTTATGAAAGCAAGTAAAATCTCGATTTTGAATGAGTGGGCGGAATTAGTTGCTAGTCAACTAACCCAAATAACTACAAATGCAAATAAAATAAAATAACTGAAAATGAAAAGGTCGTGAAACTTATGTGGAGAGAAATGTGTTTACTTAGATTTCCTTACTCCCTAACTATCTTTTACCGGTTGATTAGTGTGTATTGATTGCGTGGATGACAGGTGTATTCCTTAATACCAATCGTGGGGTGGCGTACGTACTTCCCCAACTCTATAAGCTCCTACTTCACTCCTATGTCGAGCCGGCTAAGAAGCTCCTAACATGGGATCATTAGAATTCGCTCATGCATTAAATACAACCATAAAAACCTAGTACGCATTGGTTCATGTTTCTTAAGACGTTCAAGCAAGTTACCGTATAGGAAGTTAGCCAGTTTTCTTAAGCCTAACATCGATAAACAATCATCCAATACAATAAATAACACACTAATAACCAATAATCAATAGTTAGGTTTCATTAGATCTAAGCAAACACAAGATAAATCTAGCCTAACATGTTAATTAAAAGACAAGAACAAGATATAATCAAACAACACATAGACATATTGATTGATTAAATGTATACTTATCTTCAATTAAACATGGGAGATCCAAGGGTATGAAAACCCTTAAAAATGGCAGAAATTCGTCTTAGGGTTTCTCCTCACAAAGTTGCACCCTAATGACAAAAAATTGCAAAACTATATATAGAGTTTAAGGGCTGACGGCGTCACGTTGTAGATCTTGACGCCGTCACCTCGCCGTGTCTAGGGTTCCCGGATGGCCTTCCTGACGCCGTCCCTCTTTAGTCGTCTAAAATCCTCCCTGGCTTATCAAGGCTTGACGCCGTCAGAAATGGGCTTGACGCCGTCTCTCTTTAGCTTAATCCGTGATGGCCTTGATCACCTTAAAGGGTGACGTCGTCAGACTTCCCATTGTAAAATTCCCTGGCTTATCATGTGTATTTTTCATATCCACCTCTTTTGCCAAGCCATGACGCCGTCAAGAGCAATACTTGACACCGTCAAAGGTACTTTTCCAGCCGATTTTGAGACTTTGTCGTTTTCTTCACTTTTATGCTCCAAAAACGTCCAAAATGCTTCCTTTTCTAGATTTCTTCTCCAAAGTACCTAAAATGACAAAAGGAACGATTTAGGGCAATATTTGATCAAATAAATACGATTTAGGGCTTAAATGACCCTCTAAAAGCGGTACACTTTTCGCTTCATCAAATACCCTTACACTTGAGATTTGCTTGTCCTCAAGCAAATGCGCTTTTATTCTAATCAAAATACAAGTTAGGGGTCATTTAACGCTAATATAAAAGTAATTACAACAAATAGTCGTTCCACTTTAATCATAATAAGCACGGAGATTACAAACTAGCACCTCACAAGTAGTGTTTAGATACTCACATCTCTCAGGTGTCATCAAAATAAATCTCATAAATGAAAACGGATAATATCTCACACTACCTGTCATAGCAAATAGATTACCATAGGCTTGGGAAAGGATCGAAAACCTTCTCCACTAGGCGTAAGCACCTAAGATAAACTATCAAAGAGGGCTTTTAAATGGGTTATAACGTGAGGTGTAGGGATATGATAAACACGGTTTTGTTGGATAAGGGATATTTTACTGGTGGCGAGTTAAAGATCTTGATTAATTACATGTACAATATGGCGTTGCTAAGCCAAGACTAGACTCGACTTAAACTAAAAACAAAATAACAAAAGCATAAAATAAACATAAAATGAAATGGGATGGTAGTCCGTATGTTTTTTCTATTTTTCTTTTTCTTATTTTTTTGTATTTTTCTTGATTTTTTTTTTTTTTTTTTTTCATACACTTTTGCCCTACCATCCAAAATAATACATCATAGGGGCGTTGCATTCCCCTTACACTTGAACTTTTACATAACTTTACAATTACTATTCTATCGACTCGAATCAAGATAATCGAAACACTTGGAGTACTTTTTTTTTAAAATATTTAGCACATATGGGGGTAATAATGTTGTTCTTCCCCATTACTCCATTACACTAGTACTTTACCCATGAGTCCCAATCGTCCCAAAACAATATGTACAAGGATATGACTCGACTTAGCAACCATGTAATCAATTAGATAATTAACTTGGGGTTTAAACAAATGTTGTAACAATAATGCACTAAAAATGAGTGCATACAAGGTGGGCTAAGGCGATTTGGGTGTACATTTAAGTGGGGTGTAAACAAATTCTTACTTTAAGTAAAATGCTTAAAGTTAGAAACGAAAAGATAGGCTCTGAGGGGTGTACTAGGGGTATCGTGTACTAAAAATGAGTACAACGCAAAGGGTGTGGGAGAATTACTTGACCAATGTAGCCAATGTAATTATAACAAAAACATAGGTGTAAAACAATGGGTTAATCCTAATGCCTCTTATCATGTAGTAAATCTAACTACACGAATGTAGTCTCACTTGTGGCCTCGGAATGGTCCTAACGCAAGTTCTAGAATCTAAGTGCTACCGGTACATACATCATAGCATAAATGCTTTTCCTACCAATTCTAAGGGCGAACCTTACATATTTGGGGGTGGAAAATTTTTTAGTGGTACGGTTTTTGTGCTAGTCATATAACTCCTATCCGTGAGACGCTCATTAAGATCAAAGTTTTACTCCTATATGTTGTAAAAAAATTTAAATTTGGCACTAAAATTGCCCTAACAGGTATTTCTCTCAGTTTTATTACACATCTACCATTAAACAAACAAAAATCAAGCGTAATTGTACTCTCTAAAGTATCGTATTTTTACCCCCCCTTACACTTAAGATGAACATTGTCCCCAATGTTCAAATAACAAGATGTAAAAGTAAAAAGGTAAAAGAATGAAATCAAATACTCCCCTGATTCGCTCGGTGGATAATGTGGTAATATGGTTAGATCTTCTTTCAAGAGAATGTAGAAGCTCCATGACTAATGCATCGCCAAAAGCTTGATCCCACATACATTTCCTTGTCCAAAATAACCTGTTAAACCTGAGAAAACAAACACGAAAACCTGCATAACATCGGCGGGATAAATCTATATATAAGGATATAATGCTTGTGGAATGATTATTTTGCAGATTCCTAAAGATTATAAGTTAGAGATTTAATAAAAACTTTTTATGAAAACAAAACTTTCAAAAATTTCAGAAAATTAAAACCTGACGCCGTCAGGTTGTAAGCCCTGACGCCGTCAGAATTAATCTGACAGAATTCTCATGTTAAGTTTCCGGAAAATTTCTGGAAAAACCTATACCTTACTTCCTGGAAATCCTGCAAAACATCATTATGACTCGATACAAGCATTTGACTCAAACAAATACTAATTTGTATGTCAATTTATTATTGTTACGATTCATGTTCATTTGTTCTAATAAACCGATTTGGATTTCCCTTACCCTTATCTTTTGTAAAATACCTTTATATGTAGTTAAGACGAAGTTAAAAACAAGATAAAGCATTTTCACAATTTAGTTTTGAACATGAATCAATAATAATAAAAATTAAACATACATACGGAAACAAATAAAATCAAACAAACAAATAAATAAACACACAAAGCAAATAAAGCTTGGGTTGCCTCCCAAGAAGCGCTTTTCTTTATTAACGAGTCTTGTAGCTAGACTCAAAGTCACGTACATTACGTGACTTCTTCATCAAAAGTTATGTCTTCCTCAGTGATCATTTCATTACCATTCTCTTGATAATGCTTGACTCGTTGTATATTCACAGTGAATTCTCTATCTTCGTCGTCAATCAACACAACGGCTCCGGTTTTAGAGGAGCTCCTTACGGTAAAAGGTCCATACCATCTAGATTTTAGTTTCCCAGGAAATAGTCTTAAGCGAGAATTATATAATAATACCTTGTCTCTTTCCGAAAACTCCTTGGGTCTCTTAATCCGTTGGTCATGCCATCTTTTTGCCCTTTCTTTGTATGTAATGGAAGATTCATAAGCCTCTAATCTCAATTCATCGAGCTCTTGGAGCTGTAAGAATCTATTTGTTCCCGCAACCGTATAATCCAAATTACAAGCCTTAAGTGCCCAATATGCCTTGTGTTCCAGTTCTACTGGAAGGTGGCATGCCTTGCCATATTCCATACGGAACGGGGTTGTCCCGATTGGTGTCTTATAAGCGGTTCGAAATGCCCACAAAGCTTCATCGAGCTTAAAAGACCAATCTTTTCTGTTTTGATTGACCGTTTTCTCTAATATTCTCTTTATGGCTCTATTAGTGTTTTCGACTTGACCGTTGGTTTGAGGATGGTAAGCGGTGGAGAATCGGTGAGAGACTCCATATCTTTTCATAACTTTCTCCATTTGCGAATTGCAAAAATGGGTTCCCCTGTCACTAATAAGAGCCTTCGGAATTCCGAACCTAGCGAACAATTTTTTTAAGAAATGAATGACTACCCTAGCGTCATTAGTCCTAAGGGCTTGTGCTTCCACCCATTTCGAAACATAATCAATGGCCACTAAGATGTATTCATTCCCTCCTGAAGATGGGAAGGGTCCCATGAAATCAATTCCTCAAACATCGAAAACCTCGCAAACTTGTATATAATTCTGTGGGGCTTCATCCCTCCTAGAGATATTCCCAGCTCTTTGACATGTGTCACAAGTCTGTATCATTCCCTTCACATCACGTAATATTGTAGGCCAATAGAATCCCGCGTCGAAGACCTTTCGTGCAGTAGTGTTCATTCCGTGATGTCCTCCAGATGGACCTGCATGACACTCTTTCATAATTCTGACAGCCTCCTTTTCCGAAACACAACGCCTGATTACCTGATCCGGACATCTTCGGAATAAGAAAGGTTCATCCCAAAAGTAGTATTTTAATTGATTGAAGAACCTCTTTTTTTCATGCCTGCTCATATGCTCAGGAATGACTCTACTTGCCAGGTAGTTAGCATAATCCGCATACCATGGTTCAGAATCATTTATTGACATGAGCTGCTCTTCAGGAAATGACTCCCGAATCTCACTCTTGTCAGATTCAGCGAGGCTGGGGTTTTCGAGACGAGAAAGATGATCAGCCGCAAGATTCTCTGCTCCTTTCTTATCACGAATCTCTATATCGAACTCTTGCAATAGTAAGATCCAACGAATTAACCGCGGTTTAGCATCCTGTTTAGTGAAAAGATATCGAATCGCTGAATGGTCCGTAAAAACAACCGTTTTAGAAAGGACAAGATACTGGCGAAACTTATCAAAAGCAAATACCACGGCTAGTAATTCCTTTTCAGTGGTAGTGTAGTTTTCTTGGGCAGGATTCATGGTTTTGCTAGCGTAGTATATTGGCTGAAAGTGTTTGTTAAGCCTTTGTCCTAATACTGCCCCAACAGCATAATCGCTAGCATCGCACATGATTTCAAAGGGTAACTCCCAGTTAGGGGTGACCATAATTGGAGCTTGGGTGAGTTCCTGTTTCAATCGATCGAATGCATCCTTGCACTCTTGAGAGAAGTCGAACGGGGCATCCTTCACGAGCAACTGAGTCATTGGTCTAGCTATTTTTGAGAAATCTTTAATGAATCTCCTATAGAAACCAGCATGGCCCAAGAAGCTACGGATTGCCTTGACCGTTGTTGGATAGGGAGGTTTGGATATAGCCTCAATTTTTGCCCGGTCCACTTCAATTCCATTTCCTGAAATTTTGTGCCCTAGCACAATCCCTTCTTTTACCATAAAGTGGCACTTTTCCCAGTTTAGTACCAAGTTAGTCTCCTCACAACGTTTGAGCATTTTCTCAAGGTTAGCAAGACAGCGATCAAAAGAGTTTCCAAAGACCGAAAAATCATCCATGAAGACCTCCATGCTGTCTTCCATTAACTCATGGAAGATTGCTGTCATGCAGCGCTGGAAAGTGGCGGGGGTGTTACATAGTCCAAAGGGCATTCGCTTGTAGGCGAAGGTGCCATAAGGGCATGTAAACGTAGTCTTTTCTTGGTCCTCAGGAGCGATAGGGATTTGGAAATACCCTGAGAACCCATCTAGGAAGCAGTAGTACTCATGCCCTACTAACCTTTCCAACATTTGGTCGATAAATGGGAGAGGGAAATGATCCTTTCGGGTTGCATCATTCAACTTCCTATAATCGATGCACACACGCCATCCAGTTACTGTTCGTTGAGGCACTAACTCATCCTTATCGTTCTTCACCACCGTCATTCCTCCTTTTTTTGGTACAACCTGTACAGGACTTACCCATGGACTGTCCGAAATTGGGTAAATTAGTCCTGCATCTAGGAGCTTAATGACTTCCTTTTTTACGACTTCCTTTATGTTGGGGTTTACTCGCCTTTGAGGTTGCACGGTGGGTTTATAATCCTCCTCCATGAGGATTTTATGCGTGCAAAAGGTAGAGTCAATCCCCTTGATGTCGGCTACACTCCATGCTATAACTCCTTTATATTTTTTTAAAACTCCTAAGAGTTTATCCTTTTGTTCACTTTTCAAAGAAGAGCTTATGATTACCGGAAGTTGATCTTCTCCTTGGAGGAAGGCATATTCAAGGTTGTTTGGGAGTTCCTTGAGTTCTAACGTGGGTGGATCGATGATGGAAGGTTTAAGCTTGTTCTCGGGTTTACGAAGCTCAAGCTGTTCGATTTCTTGTCTGGGATAGAAGGAGACTGCACTCACATCCATAGTCTTCTCCTCCTCTAAGATGGGTAATAAAGCTTCATCTCGCAACCAACCAGCTTCCACCTGTTCATCTATACAATTGTCTATCTCGTCGGATAGTTCATTGATTTCTCCGATGAAATACAGCTGATTATCTGCTTCGAGAGAGAGATTCATTGTGTCCTTGATGTCGAAGGTTAAGCTATCGGCCCCCACTCGTAAGGTTAGTTTGCCGTCATGAACATCAATAACAGCACGAGCAGTTGCAAGGAATGGCCTCCCCAGAATGATGGGCACTAGGTCATCTTCTTCCATCTCTAAGATGACGAAGTCAACTGGAAATTTGAACTTCCCTACCTTAACCAGCACATTCTCACATATTCCTAAGGGGTATTTGACCGATCTATCGGCTAGTTGGATGTTCATACGGGTTGGTTTCAACCCAGAATACCCTAATTTGAGGAACATGGAATGCGGCATAAGATTGATACTTGCTCCTAAGTCGGCTAAAGCATTCTTGACTGAAAGAGATCCTATTGAGCAGGGCAAGGTGAAACTACCTGGATCGTCCACCTTCTTTGGCAGCCCTCGTTGAGTCACCACAGAACATTCCTCTCCTAAGGTTATATGACCCTCGAGCCCTTTTCTGTTGGTTAGCAGCTTCTTGAAGTATGCACTATATTTGGGCATATGGTAACATGCATCGAGAAGGGGTATGGTGACGACCGAATCCTTCAAATATGACAAGAATCTTTTATTATCATTTTCGACCTTTTGATTCTTGAGGCGGGACGGGTATGGGACTTTAATGGGCTGTTTGGTTGGAGTAGGTGGAGAGGGAGTTACCGGAGGGGTTTGTTCGGGATTTTCATCGTTCACATTATCTTCCTCCTCATGAGGGGTGTTGGGTTCCATGACGTTAGATTGTTGAGCTGGGTAAGGTGGATCCTTAGTAGTTGTTCCAGCACGAGTGGTGATGGCGAGTAAGGGATCTCTTTGATTTGTTTGAGGTTCGCCAAGGCCGTCGAGAGTGGCGTAGAGTTCTGCGAATTTGCCCCTAACCTTATAGTCAGGATATTCTCCTCCTCCCTCTTCTCTCACAAGATTTCCCCAAGGGGTGAAATCATTGTTTTGGTAGAAAGTTAAGAGCGAAGGATCATCGAAGATGTCGTGGCTTGACAAGCATGCTTGTTCGGTGGTGGTATCATCCCCGCATTCCTCCACTTCATGCGGGCCACCACATTGGTCGCAGATCAAGTATGGGTTTGACAACCGTTTAGTTGGTTGTGACTTGTCTAGATAAGAGACTTGATCATTCATTCTACTCAACCGGCTAGCAAAAGGAGGCTCTTTCATGATCTTGGAAATGCTCATGATCGAATCGGGTTCATCCCAGGTATCGTCTTGATCATTTGCGTATTCCTCAATTCTATTCCATCCTTCCTCAGCGCTTAGGTTGGCTATTTTTCCTTTTACCGAATTATTAATGCCAAATTGGTCGCTTTTAGGGACACTGTCATAAAAGATTTGGACAAGAAGCCAGAGTTCAATGCCATGATGAGGGACTTGTCTAATTAGATCTTTGAATCTGATCCAGGATTCGTGAATGGGTTCAGCTGGTCCAACATGGAAGCGGAAGATTTCGTCTCTTAACGTTGAGGTTCTTCCTATTGGAAAGAATTTCTCATAGAATTTTGAGACAAGCTGTTCCCATGTGAAAATGGATTCGGAGGGAAGTTGGTTATACCAGTCTCCGGCTTTTTCATAAAGGGTGAAGGGAAAGAATCGCAGCCGGGAGGTATCTCTAGTGGCCCCGTCCGTATGGAGGGTATCCACTATTTTCAGGAAGTCCTTGATGTGTTGGATTGGATCTTCAGTTTTCAATTCTTGGAACTTGCATACACTTTGGACAAGCCAAATATCGGTTGCACGCAAGACCCCATTCGTGTGTTCATTTGGAAAAACGATAGCATTGGAAAAACCACGAGGGGTGGGGGAAGAGTAGTCCTTGAGGCATTTAGGGATTGGGTTTTCGGGAACCTCCATATCGTGATTGAGTTGAGGGCTAGGAGGTGTAGAATGATGATTGGATCCTTCCTCGGAGAGGGCATCATCAAAGTCGATGGCAATGCCAGATGGTTCGGGTGTTGCAACGAGTCGCCTTAATCTTCGCATTTCCCTATCAGGTTCTGCGTAGGGTGGAATAAGGTCTCTTAGTGAACTACGACTCCTGGTGACTCTAAGATTGGAGAGATCTTCGTTTACCATGATGGCCAAGGAAGATTTGAGCAATGGATAGAGCAGAAAGAGATAGACTAAAGGAAACCTAGAAAAAGAAAATAAAAATCTCACTAGAAAGGAATCTAGTGAGTAGACCTAATAAAATAAAAATTCAACCTAAACAATAACTATTCCCCGGCAGCGGCGCCAAAAACTTGATGCGTGGTTTTGCTACCTTACAACAGGTTTTACCTCTCGAGGGATCTCAAGAGGCTTACAACCCCACCAGGCAGTGTACCTGACCGATGTAGTATAGTGTAGTGGTAAGTACGGGGGATTGATCGTTCTCTACAGGGAATAGTGTCGTTAGGATTGAAAAACTATTCTATTAGGTCTAAGGGTGAGGGAAGATTCTTTTTGTATTTTTATGTTTTTATGAAAGCAAGTAAAATCTCGGTTTTGAATGAGTGGGCGGAATTAGTTGCTAGTCAACTAACCCAAATAACTACAAATGCAAATAAAATAAAATAACTGAAAATGAAAAGGTCGTGAAACTTATGTGGAGAGAAATGTGTTTACTTAGATTTCCTTACTCCCTAACTATCTTTTACCGGTTGATTAGTGTGTATTGATTGCGTGGATGACAGGTGTATTCCTTAATACCAATCGTGGGGTGGCGTACGTACTTCCCCAACTCTATAAGCTCCTACTTCACTCCTATGTCGAGCCAGCTAAGAAGCTCCTAACATGGGATCATTAGAATTCGCTCATGCATTAAATACAACCATAAAAACCTAGTACGCATTGGTTCATGTTTCTTAAGACGTTCAAGCAAGTTACCGTATAGGAAGTTAGCCAGTTTTCTTAAGCCTAACATCGATAAACAATCATCCAATACAATAAATAACACACTAATAACCAATAATCAATAGTTAGGTTTCATTAGATCTAAGCAAACACAAGATAAATCTAGCCTAACATGTTAATTAAAAGACAAGAACAAGATATAATCAAACAACACATAGACATATTGATTGATTAAATGAATACTTATCTTCAATTAAACATGGGAGATCCAAGGGTATATGAAAACCCTTAAAAATGGCAGAAATTCGTCTTAGGGTTTCTCCTCACAAAGTTGCACCCTAATGACAAAAAATTGCAAAACTATAGATAGAGTTTAAGGGCTGACGGCGTCACGTTGTAGATCTTGACGCCGTCACCTCGCCGTGTCTAGGGTTCCCGGATGGCCTTCCTGACGCCGTCCCTCTTTAGTCGTCTAAAATCCTCCCTGGCTTATCAAGGCTTGACGCCGTCAGAAATGGGCTTGACACCGTCTCTCTTTAGCTTAAACCGTGATGGCCTTGATCACCTTAAAGGGTGACGTCGTCAGACTTCCCACAAAAATCCATTATGATAATCCTCATTTATTAAAGATAACCTCGAGTTACCATTTAACAAAACCCATTTTTACGAGGAAATTTAATTTTTTTTTCTTGATATATTATTTTCACCATGTCGCGACATCACAACAATTACCAAATAACAACACTAGTACTCGACGTGCTTTACGAAACATAACTATTACATAAGAGTTAGTAGTTCACAAAAATCACCATTTACACTAATTATTATACTTCCTACCTACTTACAACTCATATTAATACAAACGTGTGAATACCTATACAATCCAACCACAATGGACAAAATCCTACCAAACCCCCTATGATATTTTGGATGTCGGTAAAATACGCATTGCTGTCCATCAAGATACAGTAACCATCAATAATAGAACTTGAAGACTATGATAAGTCAATAAAAACGTGTGCTATTTCCTTTATATTATACCTGACCTAACACTTTCTACACACACTATATCTCTCTCTCTCTCTTAAAACAGCCGACATCTTCACCCTCTCCTCTCTATTTTCCGGCCCCAAATACGGCCACCACCAGCACACCGCCGCTCACCCCATCACACCGCCACCATTATCATGATCCTTGTGATATCCTCCTCACTCCTATGTACTCCACGCGCCTCAAAACCCACCCTCAAATATTTTGTTTTTCCGGTAACTCACTGATTTTCCGGCAACACAAGGTCGATGATATATATATTTTATTTCAGGTATTTGTTTGGTTCGTTTGGGTTCGAGTTGTCCAGCCACCACAGCCGCCGTAGCAGCCACCATCTCCACCACCTTGTTCTTCTCCTTCTCGTCATGGTAAAACCGAGAAGCCCGTCTTTATATATATATATATTTTTATTACCGATCGATTATGTTATTATTATTATTGTTTTCATGGATTTAAGATGAGTCTAAACCGGGTTATATAATCTTTGAGACCATAAAAACGGGATTTAAAAACGTTATATAAACTCACGTGGTAAGATTTGGTATCGAAATGGTGGTTGTAGTTGTGTCATCGTTGTCGTTATTATTGTTAAAATTGTCGGCGTTGTGTTGATCTCGGTAGAACTTGTCGACCCACATAGGGCGCTGTTGGGTTTGTAGGAGTTGAGCCGAGACCAAAGTGGTCTCGGAAATGGCCATTATTGTAGTTGTTGTTGTTTGTTGAGTCGAGTGGTTTTGCTTCGATATTATGTTCTTGATGTTATTGTTGTATGTTGAGTTCGGTCAGAATCGGTGAGTCTTGTGAATACCATTTTTGGTCCGTTTTGGTGAGAGTGAGCTCGACACTAATTGAACCGAGGCCAAATGGTCTCGGCAAGAGCTTGTCGATACACTTAGTTTATATGATCAGTCGAGTAGGGAAAACCGTATGAACTTAAAATTGGAATTGGTTTGGCTGTCTTAAACAATTTTGTTGGTCTCTCAGGCTGTAAAAGTTAATTGAGTCTGGATGTTAAATTGTTGGGCTAAAGAGCCCATAGTGGGCTGCATTTGGTGTTGGGTTAGCTACGGGCCGAAGCCCAATGGGGCTAAGAAGTTTCGTTTGGTTTTGATTTAAGTCACAAGCCCATAAGTCTAAAATATAAAAAGTATGTTCATTTATAATTGGTTGATGACATATTGGTACGTTTCGGATAATAATTGGATTGTGAATTTGATTTAAATACGGATTTGATTATTATATTGGACAATCATGGATCGTTATCGGACTGACGATATTGGATATTGGAATCATTGAACATTTTGAGACTTGAGAAGGTGTAATATATTAAACTCGGACCGAACACAAAATCTTCAATAAAAACTAAACTAATATTACGAGAATAATAACGAGACATAAACTTATTAAATACTGTAATCCCAGTTTTGATTAACCCAAGTCTCGATGACTTGAGAAAAACTAGTTTTATTAGTTAAACTCATTTTTATTATAAAACGATTATGTTTTATACAAGTTATTTGGGGATAACGGGGTAGATGTCGAAACGTACAAACTGACTTATTACTTAAGGTGTTTATTTAACTTCTAGAGTTTGTCTTCTTTGGTTTGAGCCCTCGACTATGTCGTTGTTTATTCCTTTTGGGCGTGAGTTGTCTGTCGAGTCTAGGTTATCTTACCACACCACACGAAACATTGAAACTAAGCTTTTGATAAGTATTGAAAACTGAGTAATCCACGAAAACTACGACACATTATCTTTTATAGACTTTATTAATTGCGAGACATGTTTTGAGATAACTGTATACGTACTAGGTTGTGCCGATCCTAGACCGTTGTGATATGCTCTAGATGCCAGTCGTGTCAGTGTGATCTTTGCTTTGCTGTTGCTAAGGTGAGTCGTGGCCCCTCCTATTTTAATACTTGATTTATACTTTTGGGGGAGATACATGCTTCGAAATATTTTATTCATTTATCAACTATATGATTTACTTTGCGATACAATACTTCTATGAGCACTTTGAAAACTCTTATGACTTACCGTGAGTCGTGGCCCCCACTTTTAACCCTTTTTTTAATAACTCTTTTGGGGGAGATACATGCTTTAACTGTTTTAAGCTACTTATATAAAACTCTCATGATTTACTCAAAATCATCCACTATGCTTTACATGTTTGAATCATACTTGAAAGGAATACATGCTCATTATATGTGCAAATTGTTTGTTTAGCTTAAACACGAAACTTGGAAGATAACATTTTTACACTACATGATGTAACTTGACACTGAGGCTTATTGTATGCATTCATGTGACAAATGAATGTACTGTTACTTTATTATGATATTCCTACATTTCACTAGAAATAATTGCCAAAACAAAAATTACACATAATTCATGCACCCTGAAACCTATATTGCCTAAGTTTACTTTATTGCCAAAAAGTCCCTTGATCATGAGCCATTAATTACTGCGGTGAGCGCGAATATAGTGAACAGCTTCGAAACCTGTTAGAGGCTGACGACCTATCCCACTAAATACTTGGACGGAATGCCTACATGGTTAGTCGTATTTAGTCGCGATGCACTATATTTGAGAAAAATAGGAATTGGCAAGTCACCTATTAACATGAGGGCTATAAACACCCATCAGTAACCCTGGTGGGGCACCGCCATTTTACGGTACTCTGTTAACGTTTTGCGTGTCATGAGGCTTAGGGCAATATAACTTTATGAATATATGAATGTTTCATATATATCCTAGGATACAGCTGTATTAGAAGACCACCACTTTACACTGATAGATTTCAGACTCTAAATTACTATTCCCACTATGTGATATGATTTTGAATCCTGTACTTGAACTTTAATTGTTATCATATGTGACTTAAATGAGAATTCTATAAAAGACAACCCAAAATGCTTGGTATATCGTTACATTTAAAAGCTGACTCAACAGTCTATATCGAGCGTATAACAACGTAGCTCGTCTGCATTTATAACTTGAAACTTATGATTTTGGAGATCATACATGATTTGCTTGTGGATTTTTACACAACACAACTGGCTATTTATTTCATGAAGAATTATTATTTACTTCGACAATCACTATACACCTTTTAAATTCATTGAAAGAAAGTTATGTTCTAACAAACTCCACGAACTCACCAACCATTGTGTTGACATTTTAAGCATGTTTATCTCAGGTAATTAACGGAGCAGGACAAGACACGGAGCGGGCATCTTCTACTCTGATAAATAAACTGGTGTAAAATCAAATATGTCATTCTTTCCAAATTATCACATTTTCTCATGGGATTTTCAAATCGAATAATTCACTTTTGTATCAAAAATATTCTTTTGAATGACATATAACTTTCAAAACGCCTCCTTTCGGGCCGTTTTCTAAAATTTAAACCTCGATCCTCACCGTAACACCCTAATTACTTTTCCGCTGCCACAAACCAAATTAGGGGGTGTTACAGATTGGTATCAGAGCCTATAGTTATAGAGAATCAAATGTTTTCAAACATCGAACTATAACCACACTTTCAAAATGAATGATTTTACACCATACCATTTTACGCCCTCCGTGTCTGCAGACTGCCGTGCTCAATACATTACCTATTAAGATTATTTTGCACTAATCTTTACATGCTGGATGTTCACTCTTCACACGTTACCCACTGTATTATCTCACACTTATCGTTACGCTCTTAACGTACAAGTTACTTATAATTATTATTTTCGGCTACTACAATACCATGTCTACCCAACCAGTTGACATTACCAAACTTACCCTCCGTACTACTCGTACATCACCTACTTATCAAATTGCTCCAAATACTGAAGATCCTTATGTATTAATGTCACAACCCCAATACGAAATTTACTCAGATACCACTCCTATCATCACCTACTCGCTCGCCTTTACGCCAGAAACTTAGGAAAGCTGCTGAACCTTATTCAGATGAAGAGTTGATTGGTTGTCCAACAACATTCGAGGTTGGACAGAATTCACACCAAGAAACAATTTGGAAAGAAGTTGAGCCAAATTCTCCATTACCCAAACTACCACTCCCACCTGCCCCGGTAGCACGGCGCAGAAAAGTCAGGATTTTAGCACCTTATGAGCCCGAATCCTTTATGACAACATTTCGGAGCCACCTCAATAGACTTATTAAGAATGTACACCTACGCTTAGTATCAATTATACCACCATTTCTACCTTACTTCCCTACTTCACCCCTAGATATGATCAGAATAATGTCACCATACCTTACCACCACTACTATCATCATCCCCTCCACTGTCGGTTGGACCCGACTACTCGTTAAGACTACTCACCCAGACTTACCTGTTTACATCTCACCAACGGGAGTTGACTCCTAGGGAGAATTTACCCTCTCAAGTCTCCCTCGTCATTACTGTTTCCACCTGCTTTTACTCCTCCAGCCCGAGTCCTCGAGACTGGAGAAGGCCTCAGGACAACAGTTACCCACACACCTACTCCTCCCACCATCATGACGCAATTGGAGCGTCATGAAGAACAGATTGATACACTCCAGAACATCATTGACAAAACACCACTCATGACCGAAGACACCCTACCTGACCTTTTATCTGACAAGATGGACTTTCAGGACAGACTGATGAGGTTTCAGTCAGAGATATTGAGAAACACTCCCACATGATAATCCTTACAAAGAGAAAGACATAGGTATATTAACCTGCTGCATGGAACATTAATAAAAGACCTTGTATCGTTTGATTTTGTAAAAACAATCGATCAAGTTATTAATATTATGATATTTACGGTGATTATATCCAGACCTACCATAATATTACCTACGATTGTTAGGATTCCTCATACCAACACAAACTAGGCTATGACCATAGAATTCTTTAAGACAAAATTTCGGAAGAAAACTTGATGAATGAAGAGAAAGTTGCTGAACTTCGGCTTTTTGTAGAAGAAACAGTTTATTCCTTAGCAATCCCATACCAAGAATTGAGCATTTATCTATGATATTACCCAGACACATCATGATTTATGATGCTCAATGGGTTATGATTTCGCATTGTGACCACATTATTAAGACTAGTATACAAATATCTTGTTACCTAGGTTATCCTAACATGGCCATTAAAGTGGATTGTGAATCCGTATTTCTTGGGATATTGATAGAATATGGCCAGCATGAACAATACAAATATTCTACTAGCACCAACCACGACTATGACTCCTGAAAAATTATCCGAAATTTAGTAATCGACATCGTTGCTGTGGCACTCGGAGCAACTATGATGAACTCAAATAAGTACATTTTATTACTATCATTTATCCTATTTATTTGACTTGTTTTACTATATTATGTATGAGGATTGATACTTAATCGTTTACTTTTGTAATTCTCAGGTAAAAACAAGCATTTGGTGAAACTTAGCGATTTTGGACTAATAATGGAGCAAAACATGCATAAAGTAAAGAGTCTACTGAAATGAAGAAGATCAAGACTAATCTGCTCCAGATGCGCCGCATCTCACTCATGACATGCGCCGCATCTCTATCAAGATATCACCAGATACGATCCAAGATACAAGAGGACATGCGCCGCATCTAATCATGGAGTTACGCCGCATCTTCTGGCGGTGTACGAATATTCCTGAATATTATAATCTTGGACCCCACGCGAAGTTAAGTACATGCGCCGCATCTACTCCTTAGATGCGCCGCATCTTCCCTCAGACAGAAACTATAAATACCCCAAGACCAGACGAATTTCGAGGGCAATATAATATATTAGATTCGAAGACTGAACAGGAGAAACCTAGGACGAATTCAGTCAAGGAGGCAGCACAAGACACACCCAAATCAAAGATACAAGAGCTGTAAGAATGTGCTGCATGTGTTTAATTCATTAAGTAGTTTTGTTTTATTGTGTTAGCAAACTTTAATTCATCAGGATTGGTGGCTTGTGTAATGTGACAACGAAAGATTGCACTCCCTTTAATACTTGCTTTCCCATCAATTAAAGTTTATATGTTGATGTCTTTGGTTACTACTTATTAGTGCATTGATTACCTCTGTGTTTATTAGTGGCTTGCGGGCATTTGACTGCGGGACATAATGTGGCTCCTACGGTTATTACTAAATTGATCACTTAGGAATAACTTTTAGACATAAGTAATCATTAAGGGTTTACTCGCCGATAAGAATAGGACCAACGAGAAAGGGTTAACTACATACACTTCATATAAAGCTATCAATAAAACAAGTGACAAACTACTTAATCATAAGGACAACCCTCTTATTGTCTCGAGTATTTATCTGTGTACGTGTGTGCTACTTGCTGATTCGTGCCTATTGGTTTATTTTATTATTTAATTGCAAATAAATCGTGCCAGTCTCTCAGGCTGAAACCCCCTTGCGTTAGGATATTAAAATACTGATTAGAATAACGAGATAATACGTTCCACTCCTAGTGATCGACACTCTACTTACCATTATATTCATACTGACCGGGTACACTGCTCGTTAAGTGTGTGTGTTATTGATAAGTCGGCTAAATATAAATTTAAAACTTGAGTAGGCATTAAAACTGCTAAAACTATACTACGACACGCATACGCATCAAGTTTTTGGCGCCGTTGCCGGGGAGTGAATTGTTATTATCTGTTAATTTGATTAGTATTTTAATTAGGATTTTCTTTTTATTAGATTAATTGCATCATTGTATTATTTTGCATATTTGTTGTACTGTGTGTTATTTGTTTGTGTGTTAATTGTTTTCTTTTATTTTTGTGTGTTTTATTTTCGTTGTGTGTTTTTATTTGTTTTTATTTTTCGTGTTTTCTGTTCTGCTATCGTTGTACTGTGCTAAATCAAACGATACGGCGCATCTGATTTCTCAGATACGGCGTATTGCGTTTAATTTTTAAAAAATACAACGCGTTTAATTAATTCGATACGACGCATCTTTTCCCCAAGAGACGGCGTATCTGTTTTTAATAAGAAAATTTTTCTAAGCGATAAAGTAATACGACGCATCTGCTTTAGCAGATACGGCGTATCTGTTTTTGATAAAAAAAAATTTTTCTAAACGTTAACGCCATACGACGCATCTGCTTTAGCAGATACGGCGTATCTATTATTTTAATTAAAAACAGTTTGTGAATTATTAAACAGATACGGCGTATCGATCTCTGTCGATACGGCGTATCCTCTGAATCAAAAATCGATATTTATTTTTAAACGTAACGAAAATACGGCGCATTAACTTTCGTTAATACGACGCATTTAATTTTAATTAGATAAGCTGATTTTTGATTAATTAATTCGATACGGCGCATTCTTAAATTCTAAAGCGGCGTATCTATTTTCTGAATAAAGTCTGATTAAATTTTAACGATTATAAGATACGGCGTATCCAACTTTTTGGATACGGCGCATCGTCTGCAGATATCAGCTATTTGTATTCATATATCCGTTTCTATATTCATTAATTTCTCTTCTAGCGAACAAATCCTACTGATGCTTTTCGTGATTGTTTCAGAAGGATAATGGAAGGGTTCGGAGAACTGATTGACTTAGACTTCGAAGCCAATTTTATGAATGAAGTATTAGTGCATGAAAAATCACCCGAACATTACAATGGGGACTACATTGAACTTAATGACCTTAATGGACCATTAGAATCCAGTGACCTGTTCATGGATGATGTGGAATCTGAGCTGGAAGATGGAGAAATCCTAGATAGTCCAAAAGTCAACGTTATTACTACTAGGAATTACGATGAATTTGAGGGATATGATGGTTCTTGGGATTACGGTAGAAGGATCCACGCCGATTGTGCTTACAATTTGCAATTCACATGCATGATTGGGTACAAGTGTATTGACGCCAATTTCTTTCCTATTTTACCAATCAATGTCATGTCAAGAAGGTTTTACAATTCCATTATGAGAAATAAAGTAGAGTATAAGGGAAAGAATGTAGTTGGTGCCTTCATTAATGTCCCGATATTCGTGGGACGCTTTACTATTGTAACTGAGTTCGCCGTTGTTGAAGACATGAATGCCTATCGTGACAGCAGTATGGGCGACGTGATTGTTGGAAAACCATTCTGTAGGGAGATCACTATTAATGCAAAGCGATTTGAAGGAAAGATCACCTTTCAATGTGGAAGCGACGTTATCACCTATATGATGCCCCGAACTCAACCTGGATTTAAACATGCTACTAATAAGGTCTGCTACAAATTCTCTCCGTTCCTTTTTATTAGTAATGATGACATGAAGAGAGGGATTGAATACCCGTATCAGATGATGGAAGGATTCTATAAAGGAGTTTTGAACTTGGGACCTGAATATATACGTGACGAATTAGTTGCTAAATGGATCCTACGTGGCAATGTAGGAATCAATGATCGATATTAATGAGCTGAACGTGAGTCTAACTTGAAGACTCTGGAATAAAGACAAGTGCTTACCGGGAGACAACCCGGAAAATTTTAATTATTCTGTTTTCTGTGTCGAGTCAGTCAGGCCCGCACGAGGATACGGCGCATCTCAATTCTGAGATGCGACGCATCTCCTGCAATGGTCATATCTTATTTTATTTTTCTGCATTTTTATTTTCGACTTTAAAACTATTTATCAGTTTATTTTTAATGCGGCGCATCCCTGGTTAAGGATGCGGCGCATCTTTATTCTGATCCGTATTTATTCCAGGCCCGATACGGCGTATCTTCTTCAATAAGATACGGCGCATCGACTGACCTGATGATTTTCAGTTTTAATTTTTAAGTTTTATTTTTATCTAACTACTAATGTATTATGCAAGTTTGAACCTTTCTTATCTTAGGTGTGTTTTAAAGTGTTGGTGGTATTATAGTTTCCTGGATTTCCTGTGGATACATCAAGTATGAAGCTTTAACGTTCTAATCCACAAGAAGTTGATTTTTGCTCTTATCTAAAGGAGGATCATACCGAGCAAATCTCAGGGGAGTTTTTCTGTTCTAATTCTTTTATTTTCCAGTTTTTAACCTTTTATACAAACAACGAGGACGTTGTTTAACTTAAGTGGGGGGATTGGAGAATTAGAACACTTAACAATTACTTGTCCTAAACTTTTTCAAAAATTATGCTTAAAATGTGCTTAATATATCAAACTTAAAAATTTTCTAGCATGTTTTTGTTTAAGATCTAAGTTGCATAACTGCACACAAGACGTTATTTTCAAAAATTGTGATTTTCCAAAATTCACAAATCTATGAGTGTGCCGGTGACTTGTAAACTTTAGAACTTGGCTTGTATACTATTCGAGACCACCATAATGAGTATTATTTATATAATTGGAATGACTTGTCTAAATTGGTAAAATTCTAGGATTACACCCAAATAACCTTTATATGTTATGTGTTATTAACTAACTACACTGTTTTGTTAACCCCCGTATAAACTCTTTTGTTACTCTCATTTTTAGAGTAAGATACCCCTAGAAAAACACTCAGAGCCATTCCTTTCGTTTCTTACACCTATGTTTAAAATGTTTCGTTACACCCTTACACCTTAGCCTACCCTGTAGATTAGAATCCGTGGTTGGTTAATTGCTATAGGCAAAGTGTGTTTCCTTACATTACCTGTGTTCGCGTGCGTAATTCATTATCTTTGGTTAGGTCGGGAAATTGCACAATGCAATTGGAGTAAAAGTAAATATTGTATATCTTTGAGTTTATTTTTCGTGTGTTTACTACTTTCACTATTACCATTATTTCTGAAGTATAAAAAGTATGGAAAAATTATCCGGAAAGAAAGTTGTAGTGATGTGGTGAAATTTTACACATCTATATTCAAGTTTAAAAAAAAAAAAAAAAAAAAAAAAAAAAAAAAAGGAAAAAATAAGAAAAGAAAAAGAAAGAAAGAAAAGTTGGAAGTTAGTTTTAACCAACTTATGTAAAGTTATGTAAGTGGTCGATATCACCACCATTTGTTGTACTATATCTATGGATTGAATGGGAATTGGCAGTTATGGGAACGCCAATTAAGGTTTATTCTTTGATTAAGACCTTGTTGAGTATAATTCGTGTCTACCTAAAGCGTGTGTTTCAAGTGTTAAAGCGTGAGTTATTCGATGATATGAGTCTTATTCATGGGATGGTTGGGATAGTGATTAACCACACTTAGGATTTTAATTTATTTGTTTTGTTTATTTTTCATTTTACACCAATTTATATCCCAAATGTTATCCATGCCCTATATTATTCTTTATCCAACCAAACCTTTGATTTATTGAGATTAGGGATTTGAGCAATCTTAAGTATCGTAGTCGTGGATTCGGCTATGTATTTATGATTTTGTCGCCCTTTTTGATATATTATTATTGGTGAAGTTTGGACCTATCTTTAGCCTATTCGAGTTAAGGATTTGAGCAATTGCAAGTATCGTGTTCGTGGATTCGATCATGTATTTGTAATTTTGTCGCCTTTTCTGGAATTTGAGATCGATAGTGAAAAGAGAATAATTAACCCTTAAGCCTACAAACCCTTTTTACCGCTTTAGACTTGTTATTCCTTAGCTTTAGTGGAGGAGATGTGTATACTTGCCAAGCTTATGATAGAATATTCGTCGCGACTGGACAGTTAAACGATTAGATTTGCTTTTATCGACTATATTTTATTTTACTTCTAATTCGTTAAGTGTTTAGTTGTGTGATTATGAAATAAACGAATACATGCTTAAATATAAAAATAAATCCTAACATCTTTTAGGATACATTTTCATAAGAGAAATTCTAAGGTTTACTTGGGGACAAGTAAAGTTCAAGTGGGGGGATATTTGATGAACTCAAATAAGTACATTTTATTACTATCATTTATCCTATTAATTTGACTTGTTTTACTATATTATGTATGAGGATTGATACTTAATCGTTTACTTTTGTAATTCTCAGGTAAAAACAAGCATTTGGTGAAACTTAGCGATTTTGGACTAATAATGGAGCAAAACATGCATAAAGTAAAGAGTCTACTGAAATGAAGAAGATCAAGACTAATCTGCTCCAGATGCGCCGCATCTCTATCAAGATATCACCAGATACGATCCAAGATACAAGAGGACATGCGCCGCATCTAATCATGGAGTTACGCCGCATCTTCTGGCGGTGTACGAATATTCCTGAATATTATAATCTTGGACCCCACGCGAAGTTAAGTACATGCGCCGCATCTACTCCTTAGATGCGCCGCATCTTCCCTCAGACAGAAACTATAAATACCCCAAGACCAGACGAATTTCGAGGGCAATATATTAGATTCGAAGACCGAACAGGAGAAACCTAGGACGAATTCAGTCAAGGAGGCAGCACAAGACACACCCAAATCAAAGATACAAGAGCTGTAAGAAGGTGCTGCATGTGTTTAATTCATTAAGTTGTTTCGTTTTATTGTGTTAGCAAACTTTAATTCATCAGGATTGGTGGCTTGTGTAATGTGACAACGAAAGATTGCACTCCTTTTAATACTTGCTTTCCCATCAATTAAAGTTTATATGTTGATGTCTTTGGTTACTACTTATTAGTGCATTGATTACCTCTGTGTTTATTAGTGGCTTGCGGGCATTTGACTGCGGGACATAATGTGGCTCCCACGGTTATTACTAAATTGATCACTTAGGAATAACTTTTAGACATAAGTAATCATTAAGGGTTTACTCGCCGATAAGAATAGGACCAACGAGAAAGGGTTAACTACATACACTTCATATAAAGCTATCAATAAAACAAGTGACAAACTACTTAATCATAAGGACAGCCCTCTTATTGTCTCGAGTATTTATCTGTGTACGTGTGTGCTACTTGCTGATTCGTGCCTATTGGTTTATTTTATTATTTAATTGCAAACAAATCGTGCCAGTCTCTCAGGCTGAAACCCCCTTGCGTTAGGATATTAAAATACTGATTAGAATAACGAGATAATACGTTCCACTCCTAGTGATCGACACTCTACTTACCATTATATTCATACTGACCGGGTACACTGCTCGTTAAGTGTGTGTGTTATTGATAAGTCGGCTAAATATAAATTTAAAACTTGAGTAGGCATTAAAACTGCTAAAACTATACTACGACACGCATACGCATCAAGTTTTTGGCGCCGTTGCCGGGGAGTGAATTGTTATTATCTGTTAATTTGATTAGTATTTTAATTAGGATTTTCTTTTTATTAGATTAATTGCATCATTGTATTATTTTGCATATTTGTTGTACTGTGTGTTATTTGTTTGTGTGTTAATTGTTTTCTTTTATTTTTGTGTGTTTTATTTTCGTTGTGTGTTTTTATTTGTTTTTATTTTTCGTGTTTTCTGTTCTGCTATCGTTGTACTGTGCTAAATCAAACGATACGGCGCATCTGATTTCTCAGATACCGCGTATTGCGTTTAATTTTTAAAAAATACAACGCGTTTAATTAATTCGATACGACGCATCTTTTCCCCAAGAGACGGCGTATCTGTTTTTAATAAGAAAATTTTTCTAAGCGATAAAGTAATACGACGCATCTGCTTTAGCAGATACGGCGTATCTGTTTTTGATAAAAAAAAATTTTTCTAAACGTTAACGCCATACGACGCATCTGCTTTAGCAGATACGGCGTATCTATTATTTTAATTAAAAACAGTTTGCGAATTATTAAACAGATACGGCGTATCGATCTCTGTCGATACGGCGTATCCTCTGAATCAAAAATCGATATTTATTTTTAAACGTAACGAAAATACGGCGCATTAACTTTCGTTAATACGACGCATTTAATTTTAATTAGATAAGCTGATTTTTGATTAATTAATTCGATACGGCGCATTCTTAAATTCTAAAGCGGCGTATCTATTTTCTGAATAAAGTCTGATTAAATTTTAACGATTATAAGATACGGCGTATCCAACTTTTTGGATACGGCGCATCGTCTGCAGATATCAGCTATTTGTATTCATATATCCGTTTCTATATTCATTAATTTCTCTTCTAGCGAACAAATCCTACTGATGCTTTTCGTGATTGTTTCAGAAGGATAATGGAAGGGTTCGGAGAACTGATTGACTTAGACTTCGAAGCCAATTTTATGAATGAAGTATTAGTGCATGAAAAATCACCCGAACATTACAATGGGGACTACATTGAACTTAATGACCTTAATGGACCATTAGAATCCAGTGACCTGTTCATGGATGATGTGGAATCTGAGCTGGAAGATGGAGAAATCCTAGATAGTCCAAAAGTCAACGTTATTACTACTAGGAATTACGATGAATTTGAGGGATATGATGGTTCTTGGGATTACGGTAGAAGGATCCACGCCGATTGTGCTTACAATTTGCAATTCACATGCATGATTGGGTACAAGTGTATTGACGCCAATTTCTTTCCTATTTTACCAATCAATGTCATGTCAAGAAGGTTTTACAATTCCATTATGAGAAATAAAGTAGAGTATAAGGGAAAGAATGTAGTTGGTGCCTTCATTAATGTCCCGATATTCGTGGGACGCTTTACTATTGTAACTGAGTTCGCCGTTGTTGAAGACATGAATGCCTATCGTGACAGCAGTATGGGCGACGTGATTGTTGGAAAACCATTCTGTAGGGAGATCACTATTAATGCAAAGCGATTTGAAGGAAAGATCACCTTTCAATGTGGAAGCGACGTTATCACCTATATGATGCCCCGAACTCACCCTGGATTTAAACAAGCTACTAATAAGGTCTGCTACAAATTCTCTCCGTTCCTTTTTATTAGTAATGATGACATGAAGAAAGGGATTGAATACCCGTATCAGATGACGGAAGGATTCTATAAAGGAGTTTTGAACTTGGGACCTGAATATATACGTGACGAATTAGTTGCTAAATGGATCCTACGTGGCAATGTAGGAATCAATGATCGATATTAATGAGCTGAACGTGAGTCTAACTTGAAGACTCTGGAATAAAGACAAGTGCTTACCGGGAGACAACCCGGAAAATTTTTATTATTCTGTTTTCTGTGTCGAGTCAGTCAGGCCCGCACGAGGATACGGCGCATCTCAATTCTGAGATGCGACGCATCTCCTGCAATGGTCATATCTTATTTTATTTTTCTGCATTTTTATTTTCGACTTTAAAACTATTTATCAGTTTATTTTTAATGCGGCGCATCCCTGGTTAAGGATGCGGCGCATCTTTATTCTGATCCGTATTTATTCCAGGCTCGATACGGCGTATCTTCTTCAATAAGATACGGCGCATCGACTGACCTGATGATTTTCAGTTTTAATTTTTAAGTTTTATTTTTATCTAACTACTAATGTATTATGCAAGTTTGAACCTTTCTTATCTTAGGTGTGTTTTAAAGTGTTGGTGGTATTATAGTTTCTTGGATTTCCTGTGGATACATCAAGTATGAAGCTTTAACGTTCTAATCCACAAGAAGTTGATTTTTGCTCTTATCTAAAGGAGGATCATACCGAGCAAATCTCAGGGGAGTTTTTCTGTTCTAATTCTTTTATTTTCCAGTTTTTAACCTTTTATACAAACAACGAGGACGTTGTTTAACTTAAGTGGGGGGATTGGAGAATTAGAACACTTAACAATTACTTGTCCTAAACTTTTTCAAAAATTATGCTTAAAATGTGCTTAATATATCAAACTTAAAAAATTTTTAGCATGTTTTTGTTTAAGATCTAAGTTGCATAACTGCACACAAGACGTTATTTTCAAAAATTGTGATTTTCCAAAATTCACAAATCTATGAGTGTGCCGGTGACTTGTAAACTTTAGAACTTGGCTTGTATACTATTCGAGACCACCATAATGAGTATTATTTATATAATTGGAATGACTTGTCTAAATTGGTAAAATTCTAGGATTACACCCAAATAACCTTTATATGTTATGTGTTATTAACTAACTACACTGTTTTGTTAACCCCCGTATAAACTCTTTTGTTACTCTCATTTTTAGAGTAAGATACCCCTAGAAAAACACTCAGAGCCATTCCTTTCGTTTCTTACACCTATGTTTAAAATGTTTCGTTACACCCTTACACCTTAGCCTACCCTGTAGATTAGAATCCGTGGTTGGTTAATTGCTATAGGCAAAGTGTGTTTCCTTACATTACCTGTGTTCGCGTGCGTAATTCATTATCTTTGGTTAGGTCGGGAAATTGCACAATGCAATTGGAGTAAAAGTAAATATTGTATATCTTTGATTTTTATTTTTCGTGTGTTTACTACTTTCACTATTACCATTATTTCTGAAGTATAAAAAGTATGGAAAAATTATCCGGAAAGAAAGTTGTAGTGATGTGGTGAAATTTTACACATCTATATTCAAGTTTAAAAAAAAAAAAAAAAAAAAAAAAAAAAAAAAAAAAAGGAAAAAATAAGAAAAGAAAAAGAAAGAAAGAAAAGTTGGAAGTTAGTTTTAACCAACTTATGTAAAGTTATGTAAGTGGTCGATATCACCACCATTTGTTGTACTATATCTATGGATTGAATGGGAATTGGCAGTTATAGGAACGCCAATTAAGGTTTATTCTTTGATTAAGACCTTGTTGAGTATAATTCGTGTCTACCTAAAGCGTGTGTTTCAAGTGTTAAAGCGTGAGTTATTCGATGATATGAGTCTTATTCATGGGATGGTTGGGATAGTGATTAACCACACTTAGGATTTTAATTTATTTGTTTTGTTTATTTTTCATTTTACACCAATTTATATCCCAAATGTTATCCATGCCCTATATTATTCTTTATCCAACCAAACCTTTGATTTATTGAGATTAGGGATTTGAGCAATCTTAAGTATCGTAGTCGTGGATTCGGCTATGTATTTATGATTTTGTCGCCCTTTTTGATATATTATTATTGGTGAAGTTTGGACCTATCTTTAGCCTATTCGAGTTAAGGATTTGAGCAATTGCAAGTATCGTGTTCGTGGATTCGATCATGTATTTGTAATTTTGTCGCCTTTTCTGGAATTTGAGATCGATAGTGAAAAGAGAATAATTAACCCTTAAGCCTACAAACCCTTTTTACCGCTTTAGACTTGTTATTCCTTAGCTTTAGTGGAGGAGATGTGTATACTTGCCAAGCTTATGATAGAATATTCGTCGCGACTGGACAGTTAAACGATTAGATTTGCTTTTATCGACTTATTTTATTTTACTTCTAATTCGTTAAGTGTTTAGTTGTGTGATTATGAAATAAACGAATACATGCTTAAATATAAAAATAAATCCTAACATCTTTTAGGATACATTTTCATAAGAGAAATTCTAAGGTTTACTTGGGGACAAGTAAAGTTCAAGTGGGGGGATATTTGATGAACTCAAATAAGTACATTTTATTACTATCATTTATCCTATTTATTTGACTTGTTTTACTATATTATGTATGAGGATTGATACTTAATCGTTTACTTTTGTAATTCTCAGGTAAAAACAAGCATTTGGTGAAACTTAGCGATTTTGGACTAATAATGGAGCAAAACATGCATAAAGTAAAGAGTCTACTGAAATGAAGAAGATCAAGACTAATCTGCTCCAGATGCGCCGCATCTCTATCAAGATATCACCAGATACGATCCAAGATACAAGAGGACATGCGCCGCATCTAATCATGGAGTTACGCCGCATCTTCTGGCGGTGTACGAATATTCCTGAATATTATAATCTTGGACCCCACGCGAAGTTAAGTACATGCGCCGCATCTACTCCTTAGATGCGCCGCATCTTCCCTCAGACAGAAACTATAAATACCCCAAGACCAGACGAATTTCGGGGATAATATATTAGTTTCGAAGACCGAACAGGAGAAACCTAGGACGAATTCAGTCAAGGAGGCAGCACAAGACACACCCAAATCAAAGATACAAGAGCTGTAAGAAGGTGCTGCATGTGTTTAATTCATTAAGTTGTTTTGTTTTATTGTGTTAGCAAACTTTAATTCATCAGGATTGGTGGCTTGTGTAATGTGACAACGAAAGATTGTACTCCTTTTAATACTTGCTTTCCCATCAATTAAAGTTTATATGTTGATGTCTTTGGTTACTACTTATTAGTGCATTGATTACCTCTGTGTTTATTAGTGGCTTGCGGGCATTTGACTGCGGGACATAATGTGGCTCCCACGGTTATTACTAAATTGATCACTTAGGAATAACTTTTAGACATAAGTAATCATTAAGGGTTTACTCGCCGATAAGAATAGGACCAACGAGAAAGGGTTAACTACATACACTTCATATAAAGCTATCAATAAAACAAGTGACAAACTACTTAATCATAAGGACAGCCCTCTTATTGTCTCGAGTATTTATCTGTGTACGTGTGTGCTACTTGCTGATTCGTGCCTATTGGTTTATTTTATTATTTAATTGCAAACAAATCGTGCCAGTCTCTCAGGCTGAAACCCCCTTGCGTTAGGATATTAAAATACTGATTAGAATAACGAGATAATACGTTCCACTCCTAGTGATCGACACTCTACTTACCATTATATTCATACTGACCGGGTACACTGCTCGTTAAGTGTGTGTGTTATTGATAAGTCGGCTAAATATAAATTTAAAACTTGAGTAGGCATTAAAACTGCTAAAACTATACTACGACACGCATACGCATCAAGTTTTTGGCGCCGTTGCCGGGGAGTGAATTGTTATTATCTGTTAATTTGATTAGTATTTTAATTAGGATTTTCTTTTTATTAGATTAATTGCATCATTGTATTATTTTGCATATTTGTTGTACTGTGTGTTATTTGTTTGTGTGTTAATTGTTTTCTTTTATTTTTGTGTGTTTTATTTTCGTTGTGTGTTTTTATTTGTTTTTATTTTTCGTGTTTTCTGTTCTGCTATCGTTGTACTGTGCTAAATCAAACGATACGGCGCATCTGATTTCTCAGATACCGCGTATTGCGTTTAATTTTTAAAAAATACAACGCGTTTAATTAATTCGATACGACGCATCTTTTCCCCAAGAGACGGCGTATCTGTTTTTAATAAGAAAATTTTTCTAAGCGATAAAGTAATACGACGCATCTGCTTTAGCAGATACGGCGTATCTGTTTTTGATAAATTTTTTTTTTCTAAACGTTAACGCCATACGACGCATCTGCTTTAGCAGATACGGCGTATCTATTATTTTAATTAAAAACAGTTTGCGAATTATTAAAAAGATACGGCGTATCGATCTCTGTCGATACGGCGTATCCTCTGAATCAAAAATCGATATTTATTTTTAAACGTAACGAAAATACGGCGCATTAACTTTCGTTAATACGACGCATTTAATTTTAATTAGATAAGCTGATTTTTGATTAATTAATTCGATACGGCGCATTCTTAAATTCTAAAGCGGCGTATCTATTTTCTGAATAAAGTCTGATTAAATTTTAACGATTATAAGATACGGCGTATCCAACTTTTTGGATACGGCGCATCGTCTGCAGATATCAGCTATTTGTATTCATATATCCGTTTCTATATTCATTAATTTCTCTTCTAGCGAACAAATCCTACTGATGCTTTTCGTGATTGTTTCAGAAGGATAATGGAAGGGTTCGGAGAACTGATTGACTTAGACTTCGAAGCCAATTTTATGAATGAAGTATTAGTGCATGAAAAATCACCCGAACATTACAATGGGGACTACATTGAACTTAATGACCTTAATGGACCATTAGAATCCAGTGACCTGTTCATGGATGATGTGGAATCTGAGCTGGAAGATGGAGAAATCCTAGATAGTCCAAAAGTCAACGTTATTACTACTAGGAATTACGATGAATTTGAGGGATATGATGGTTCTTGGGATTACGGTAGAAGGATCCACGCCGATTGTGCTTACAATTTGCAATTCACATGCATGATTGGGTACAAGTGTATTGACGCCAATTTCTTTCCTATTTTACCAATCAATGTCATGTCAAGAAGGTTTTACAATTCCATTATGAGAAATAAAGTAGAGTATAAGGGAAAGAATGTAGTTGGTGCCTTCATTAATGTCCCGATATTCGTGGGACGCTTTACTATTGTAACTGAGTTCGCCGTTGTTGAAGACATGAATGCCTATCGTGACAGCAGTATGGGCGACGTGATTGTTGGAAAACCATTCTGTAGGGAGATCACTATTAATGCAAAGCGATTTGAAGGAAAGATCACCTTTCAATGTGGAAGCGACGTTATCACCTATATGATGCCCCGAACTCACCCTGGATTTAAACAAGCTACTAATAAGGTCTGCTACAAATTCTCTCCGTTCCTTTTTATTAGTAATGATGACATGAAGAAAGGGATTGAATACCCGTATCAGATGACGGAAGGATTCTATAAAGGAGTTTTGAACTTGGGACCTGAATATATACGTGACGAATTAGTTGCTAAATGGATCCTACGTGGCAATGTAGGAATCAATGATCGATATTAATGAGCTGAACGTGAGTCTAACTTGAAGACTCTGGAATAAAGACAAGTGCTTACCGGAGGACAACCCGGAAAATTTTAATTATTCTGTTTTCTGTGTCGAGTCAGTCAGGCCCGCACGAGGATACGGCGCATCTCAATTCTGAGATGCGACGCATCTCCTGCAATGGTCATATCTTATTTTATTTTTCTGCATTTTTATTTTCGACTTTAAAACTATTTATCAGTTTATTTTTAATGCGGCGCATCCCTGGTTAAGGATGCGGCGCATCTTTATTCTGATCCGTATTTATTCCAGGCTCGATACGGCGTATCTTCTTCAATAAGATACGGCGCATCGACTGACCTGATGATTTTCAGTTTTAATTTTTAAGTTTTATTTTTATCTAACTACTAATGTATTATGCAAGTTTGAACCTTTCTTATCTTAGGTGTGTTTTAAAGTGTTGGTGGTATTATAGTTTCCTGGATTTCCTGTGGATACATCAAGTATGAAGCTTTAACGTTCTAATCCACAAGAAGTTGATTTTTGCTCTTATCTAAAGGAGGATCATACCGAGCAAATCTCAGGGGAGTTTTTCTGTTCTAATTCTTTTATTTTCCAGTTTTTAACCTTTTATACAAACAACGAGGACGTTGTTTAACTTAAGTGGGGGGATTGGAGAATTAGAACACTTAACAATTACTTGTCCTAAACTTTTTCAAAAATTATGCTTAAAATGTGCTTAATATATCAAACTTAAAAAAATTTTAGCATGTTTTTGTTTAAGATCTAAGTTGCATAACTGCACACATGACGTTATTTTCAAAAATTGTGATTTTCCAAAATTCACAAATCTATGAGTGTGCCGGTGACTTGTAAACTTTAGAACTTGGCTTGTATACTATTCGAGACCACCATAATGAGTATTATTTATATAATTGGAATGACTTGTCTAAATTGGTAAAATTCTAGGATTACACCCAAATAACCTTTATATGTTATGTGTTATTAACTAACTACACTGGTTAGTTAACCCCCGTATAAACCCTTTTGTTACTCTCATTTTTAGAGTAAGATACCCCTAGAAAAACACTCAGAGCCATTCCTTTCGTTTCTTACACCTATGTTTAAAATGTTTCGTTACACCCTTACACTTTAGCCTACCCTGTAGATTAGAATCCGTGGTTGGTTAATTGCTATAGGCAAAGTGTGTTTCCTTACATTACCTGTGTTCGTGTGCGTAATTCATTATCTTTGGTTAGGTCGGGAAATTGCACAATGCAATTGGAGTAAAAGTAAATATTGTATATCTTTGAGTTTATTTTTCGTGTGTTTACTACTTTCACTATTACCATTATTTCTGAAGTATGAAAAGTATGGAAAAATTATCCGGAAAGAAAGTTGTAGTGATGTGGTGAAATTTTACACATCTATGTTCAAGTTTTTTTAAAAAAAAAAAAAAAAAAAAATCGAAAAAATAAGAAAAGAAAAAGAAAGAAAGAAAAGTTGGAAGTTAGTTTTAACCAACTTATGTAAAGTTATGTAAGTGGTCGATATCACCACCATTTGTTGTACTATATCTATGGATTGAATGGGAATTGGCAGTTATGGGAACGCCAATTAAGGTTTATTCTTTGATTAAGACCTTGTTGAGTATAATTCGTGTCTACCTAAAGCGTGTGTTTCAAGTGTTAAAGCGTGAGTTATTCGATGATATGAGTCTTATTCATGGGATGGTTGGGATAGTGATTAACCACACTTAGGATTTTAATTTATTTGTTTTGTTTATTTTTCATTTTACACCAATTTATATCCCAAATGTTATCCATGCCCTATATTATTCTTTATCCAACCAAACCTTTGATTTATTGAGATTAGGGATTTGAGCAATCTTAAGTATCGTAGTCGTGGATTCGGCTATGTATTTATGATTTTGTCGCCCTTTTTGATATATTATTATTGGTGAAGTTTGGACCTATCTTTAGCCTATTCGAGTTAAGGATTTGAGCAATTGCAAGTATCGTGTTCGTGGATTCGATCATGTATTTGTAATTTTGTCGCCTTTTCTGGAATTTGAGATCGATAGTGAAAAGAGAATAATTAACCCTTAAGCCTACAAACCCTTTTTACCGCTTTAGACTTGTTATTCCTTAGCTTTAGTGGAGGAGATGTGTATACTTGCCAAGCTTATGATAGAATATTCGTCGCGACTGGACAGTTAAACGATTAGATTTGCTTTTATCGACTTATTTTATTTTACTTCTAATTCGTTAAGTGTTTAGTTGTGTGATTATGAAATAAACGAATACATGCTTAAATATAAAAATAAATCCTAACATCTTTTAGGATACATTTTCATAAGAGAAATTCTAAGGTTTACTTGGGGACAAGTAAAGTTCAAGTGGGGGGATATTTGATGAACTCAAATAAGTACATTTTATTACTATCATTTATCCTATTAATTTGACTTGTTTTACTATATTATGTATGAGGATTGATACTTAATCGTTTACTTTTGTAATTCTCAGGTAAAAACAAGCATTTGGTGAAACTTAGCGATTTTGGACTAATAATGGAGCAAAACATGCATAAAGTAAAGAGTCTACTGAAATGAAGAAGATCAAGACTAATCTGCTCCAGATGCGCCGCATCTCACTCATGACATGCGCCGCATCTCTATCAAGATATCACCAGATACGATCCAAGATACAAGAGGACATGCGCCGCATCTAATCATGGAGTTACGCCGCATCTTCTGGCGGTGTACGAATATTCCTGAATATTATAATCTTGGACCCCACGCGAAGTTAAGTACATGCGCCGCATCTACTTCTTAGATGCGCCGCATCTTCCCTCAGACAGAAACTATAAATACCCCAAGACCAGACGAATTTCGTAGGCATTATATTAGATTCGAAGACCGAACAGGAGAAACCTAGGACGAATTCAGTCAAGGAGGCAGCACAAGACACACCCAAATCAAAGATACAAGAGCTGTAAGAAGGTGCTGCATGTGTTTAATTCATTAAGTAGTTTTGTTTTATTGTGTTAGCAAACTTTAATTCATCAGGATTGGTGGCTTGTGTAATGTGACAACGAAAGATTGCACTCCCTTTAATACTTGCTTTCCCATCAATTAAAGTTTATATGTTGATGTCTTTGGTTACTACTTATTAGTGCATTGATTACCTCTGTGTTTATTAGTGGCTTGCGGGCATTTGACTGCGGGACATAATATGGCTCCCACGGTTATTACTAAATTGATCACTTAGGAATAACTTTTAGACATAAGTAATCATTAAGGGTTTACTCGCCGATAAGAATAGGACCAACGAGAAAGGGTTAACTACATACACTTCATATAAAGCTATCAATAAAACAAGTGACAAACTACTTAATCATAAGGACAGCCCTCTTATTGTCTCGAGTATTTATCTGTGTACGTGTGTGCTACTTGCTGATTCGTGCCTATTGGTTTATTTTATTATTTAATTGCAAACAAATCGTGCCAGTCTCTCAGGCTGAAACCCCCTTGCGTTAGGATATTAAAATACTGATTAGAATAACGAGATAATACGTTCCACTCCTAGTGATCGACACTCTACTTACCATTATATTCATACTGACCGGGTACACTGCTCGTTAAGTGTGTGTGTTATTGATAAGTCGGCTAAATATAAATTTAAAACTTGAGTAGGCATTAAAACTGCTAAAACTATACTACGACACGCATACGCATCAAACTACAATAGCTCATCCGAGTAGCAACGATAGGACAACCGGAGAAAAGAAAACGACTGCTTCTTATAAACATACCCTTGAAAGTTTCACGAGTTGTAGACCAACTCACCTTAAAGATCCAGAAGAGAAGACTAAACCTACCATCACCATTACCCAAGGATTTCTAGACCAAGAAGATGAACGGAAACTTTAAGAATCAATGCCTAACCCAGAGTACCACTTAGGACAAAAGGACCAGTGAAAGAGAATAGAAACTCTTTAGAAACTTAACAATGTCAGAAGATGACACCTATATTAAGCAGAAGATAAATTCCTACTGTGGATAAGTAAACCCTAGTTTAAAACTTTCTAAGTTATATTTCCTTATATACTTTACCTTAGGTACGATGGATGTAACCTAAGTGTATCAACTACCTTTCTACCGCATGAAGACTTTATCTTGTAATATCCCCGAGATAATCATAATCCACATTATTTCAATCTCTATTCTATTCTCCCTATTTATAGTCGTTATGTAACAATACCCTGATATCACTTTGGGAATTTAATTTAACACAATTTCTGACCAAACAATAGGTTATCACCACATTGTAAGAAATTCTCACCCAAAACCTAAGTTTATACCGAGGATATCCTATATTCACTTTAGAAATTCCTGACTTATCCTCAGAATATGAACAAAAACTTCTTAATTCTTTTGAAGATAATCAGAGGGTGTCCGACTTTGTGACGGAACCATTATAATTGAAACATATAAAACTTCTTGAAAAAGCATAAATCTTACGGTGACTGAGCCAAGCATTACATTATTTGGTCCTCAAATTATACATAGCCTGATCAACTATGTCTAATTTATGAAGAATCATGTCATGAATGGAACAGTTATCTTTCAGAATTCCTAATAACAATTTCCATTCAAAAGCAAAATCTTGAGACAAAATAAATTGCTTATAAATGTCACTTTTGACCAACCACAAATAAATACCTACACGTATTATTCACTATTCTTATGATAAGCAACCGATAAAAGTGCGAATATTAGAATCTTAAGAATCCACAAAGACTTATGAAAAGCGCAATTAGCCAGAAATTTTATTAGAATACACGGAAGTTAGTACATCACGATAAGACTAGCAACGATAATGCTAAAGTTATAACTATTTATCCCAACCTTTCTACTATTTATTTTCCCCACGCCATATCCACGATAAGGGCTACAATCACCAACGGGATGACAAACGCTAAAATCACGACCAAATATTGGAAGTCTTCGTCCGGGGCATACCTCAAGTAGATAACCACAAGAATAACGTATACAATTGCTAGCATAATTATGAAGTGTGGCATTTTTTAGATGTGGAACGAGAGAAAAATAATTTGTGGAAGAATGAAAATTAAAATGGAATATTTATAGGCTAAATCTAACCGCTGGAACCAAAACTAGCCGTTGAAGGCACTATTCACAACCGTTGGTATACACTGTTCACTAGCCGTTAAATTCCCACAGTTCCTGACCGTTATTCTCATTATTCTCAATCTTTAGGTTCATCAATTAACCAAACATTCGAAATTATTTCATCTAGCATGAATAAATCTAACTAGATATCGTTTCCTCAATTTTCGGATAGAAACCTCTCGACAACATTTTCCATAACCCCTCACCCTTGAACACCACATTTTTCAACACCTATCGCAGACTGAACTTCGGGACGAAGTTCAAAATTTAGGGGTAGATACTGTAGGATCCCACGAAAATCCATTATGATAATCCTCATTTATTAAAGATAACCTCGAGTTACCATTTAACAAAACCCATTTTTACGAGGAAATTTAATTTTTTTTTCTTGATATATTATTTTCACCATGTCACGACATCACAACAATTACCAAATAACAACACTAGTACTCGACGTGCTTTACGAAACATAACTATTACATAAGAGTTAGTAGTTCACAAAAATCACCATTTACACTAATTATTATACTTCCTACCTACTTACAACTTATATTAATACAAACGTGTGAATATCTATACAATCCAACAACAATGGACAAAATCCTACCAAACCCCCTATGATATTTTGGATGTCGGTAAAATATGCATTGCTGTCCATCAAGATACAGTAACCATCAATAATAGAACTTGAAGACTATGATAAGTCAATAAAAACGTGTGCTATTTCCTTTATATTATACCTGACCTAACACTTTCTACACACACTATATCTCTCTCTCTCTTAAAACAGCCGACATCTTCACCCTCTCCTCTCTATTTTCCGGCCCCAAATACGGCCACCACCAGCACACCGCCGCTCACCCCATCACACCGCCACCATTATCATGATCCTTGTGATCTCCTCCTCACTCCTATGTACTCCACGCGCCTCAAAACCCACCCTCATATATTTTGTTTTTCCGGTAACTCACTGATTTTCCGGCAACACAAGGTCGATGATATATATATTTTATTTCGGGTATTTGTTTGGTTCGTTTGGGTTCGAGTTGTCCAGCCACCACAGCCGCCGTAGCAGCCACCATCTCCACCACCTTGTTCTTCTCCTTCTCGTCATGGTAAAACCGAGAAGCCCGTCTTTATATATATATATATATTTATTACCGATCGATTATGTTATTATTATTATTGTTTTCGTGGATTTAAGATGAGTCTGAATCGGGTTATATAATCTTTGAGACCATAAAAACGGGATTTAAAAATGTTATATAAACTCACGTGGTAAGATTTGGTATCGAAATGGTGGTTGTGGTTGTTTCATCGTTGTCGTTATTATTGTTAAAATTGTCGGCGTTGTGTTGATCTCGGTAGAACTTGTCGACCCACATAGGGCGCTGTTGGGTTTGTAGGAGTTGAGCCGAGACCAAAGTGGTCTCGGCAATGGCCATTATTGTAGTTGTTGTTGTTTGTTGAGTCAAGTGGTTTTGCTTCGATATTATGTTCTTGATGTTATTGTTGTATGTTGAGTTCGGTCAGAATCGGTAAGTCTTGTGACTACCATTTTTGGTTCGTTTTGGTGAGAGTGAGCTCGACACTAATTGAACCGAGGCCAAATGGTGGGCTGCATTTGAAGTTGGGTTAGCTACGGGCCGAAGCTCAATGGGGCTAAGAAGTTTCGTTTGATTTTGATTTAAGTCACAAGCTCATAAGTCTAAAATATAAAAAGTATGTTCATTTATAATTGGTTGATAGACATATTGCTACGTTTCGGATAATATTTGGATTGTGAATTTGATTTAAATACGGATTTGATTATTATACTGGACAATCATGGATCGTTATCGGACTAACGATATTGGGCATTGGATTCATTGAATATTTTGAGACTTGAGAAGGTGTAATATATTAAACTCGGACCGAACACAAAATCTTCAATAAAAACTAAACTAATATTACGAGAATAATAACGAGACATAAACTTATTAAATACTGTAATCCCAGTTTTGATTAACCCAAGTCTCGACGACTTGAGAAAAACTAGTTTTATTAGTTAAACTCATTTTTATTATAAAACGATTATGTTTTATACAAGTTATTTGGGGATAACGGGGTAGATGTCGAAACGTACAAACTGACTTATTACTTAAGGTGTTTATTTCTAGAATTTGTCTTCTTTGGTTTGAGCCCTCGTCAGTATTCCCTCGACTATGTCGTTGTTTATTCCTTTTGGGCGTGAGTTGTCTGTCGAGTCTAGGTTATCTTACCACACCACACGAAACATTGAAACTAAGCTTTTGATAAGTATTGAAAACTGAGTAATCCACGAAAACTACGACACATTATCTTTTATAGACTTTATTAATTGCGAGACATGTTTTGAGATAACTGTATACGTACTAGGTTGTGCCGATCCTAGACCGTTGTGATATGCTCTAGATGCCAGTCGTGTCAGTGTGATCTTTGCTTTGCTATGGCTAAGGTGAGTCGTGGCCCCTCCTATTTTAATACTTGATTTATACTTTTGGGGGAGATACATGCTTCGAAATATTTTATTCATTTATCAACTATATGATTTACTTTGCGATACAATACTTCTATGAGCACTTTGAAAACTCTTATGACTTACCGTGAGTCGTGGCCCCTACTTTTAACCCTTGTTTTAATAACTCTTTTGGGGGAGATACATGCTTTAACTGTTTTAAGTTACTTATATAAAACTCTCATGATTTACTCAAAATCATCCACTATGCTTTACATGTTTGAATCATACTTGAAAGGAATACATGCTCATTATATGTGCAAATTGTCTGTTTAGCTTAAACACGAAACTTGGAAGATAACATTTTTACACTACATGATGTAACTTGACACTGAGGCTTATTGTATGCATTCATGTGACAAATGAATGTACTGTTACTTTATTATGATATTCCTACATTTCACTAGAAATAATTGCCAAAACAAAAATTACACATAATTCATGCACCCTGAAACCTATATTGCCTAAGTTTACTTTATTGCCATAAAGTCCCTTGATCATGAGCCATTAATCACTGCGGTGAGCGCGAATATAGTGAACAGCTTCGAAACCTGTTAGAGGCTGACGACCTATCCCACTAAATACTTGGACGGAATGCCTACATGGTTAGTCGTATTTAGTCGCGATGCACTATATTTGAGAAAAATAGGAATTGGCAAGTCACCTATTAACATGAGGGCTATAAACACCCATCAGTAACCCTGGTGGGGCACCGCCATTTTACGGTACTCTGTTAACGTTTTGCGTGTCATGAGGCTTAGGGCAATATAACTTTATGAATATATGAATGTTTCATATATATCCTAGGATACAGCTGTATTAGAAGACCACCACTTTACACTGATAGATTTCAGACTCTAAATTACTATTCCCACTATGTGATATGATTTTGAATCCTGTACTTGAACTTTAATTGTTATCATATGTGACTTAAATGAGAATTCTATAAAAGACAACCCAAAATGCTTGGTATATCGTTACATTTAAAAGCTGACTCAACAGTCTATATCGAGCGTATAACAACGTAGCTCGTCTGCATTTATAACTTGAAACTTATGATTTTGGAGATCATACATGATTTGCTTGTGGATTTTTATACAACACAACTGGCTATCTATTTCATGAAGAATTATTATTTACTTCGACAATCACTATACACCTTTTAAATTCATTGAAAGAAAGTTATGTTCTAACAAACTCCACGAACTCACCAACCATTGTGTTGACATTTTAAGCATGTTTATCTCAGGTAATTAACGGAGCAGGACAAGACACGGAGCGGGCATCTTCTACTCTGATAAATAAACTGGTGTAAAATCAAATATGTCATTCTTTCCAAATTATCATATTTTCTCATGGGATTTTCAAATCGAATAATTCACTTTTGTATCAAAAATATTCTTTTGAATGACATATAACTTTCAAAACGCCTCCTTCCGGGCCGTTTTCTAAAATTTAAACCTCGATCCTCACCGTAACACCCTAATTACTTTTCCGCTGCCACAAACCAAATTAGGGGGTGTTACACACTGATCCAAGCTATGCTTGTGATTCAGTGAGAGAATGTTCCTATCAACTAATACACTATGTGTATATTTTGGTTTTATTTAGGAATTCATACTAAATCTATTACAACACAGACTATATATACACAGGTAAACTAGACAAAGATAAGATGGGTAGGTGTGAGTTGACATCCACTTGCTATGAGTTGACATCCACTTGCTATGAGTTGTCATCCACTTGGTGTGAGTTGTCATCCACCAAGTGGTCCCTCTTGTACTTTGTCTGACTTCTTTGTTGGAAGTTCCCGCCCATTTATCAGTCTGCTTGTAGAGATAGTATCTTCAGGGTCACTGAGACATTTGTCAATTCTCAGTGATACTGGTGTTGTTTGTAGCTCGTATACTTTACTCACTGACACCGTATCAGTAAGTAAATGTTTCTTCAACAACGGGCTTTTTACAACACTCACTGATTTCTTTATCAGTGAGTAACCCACTATTTTATCAGTGAGTTAGGTTATTTTATGTTCAAATCTTGTCAGGGAACTTGGGTCAAATTCTTGACCCAACACTTTAGGCGAACTGGACTACGTCCCATGAAACTTTCATGGTTATGTCTACAAGGTATAGCCATCCTTCTTTCTTTCCTGGCTATGTCGTTGTCTCTCGGATGAACTATTGTAGTCACTTCGTGTACCACTGTAACGATATTGTTTTCAAATTCCCCGATGGTTTTAGGAGTCATGGTTGTGGTAAGTGCTGAGGGGGTATGGGTGTTGCTCATGTTGGCCATCTTCAATGACTACAACAAGAAACACTGATTTAGTATTCACTTTATCATTAGAATAATTTCAAATAATAAAGTATTTGCATATTATTGCTAACAATGTGGTCTCAATACAAAATCAAAACCAACTAAGGATCATAGAAATACGATGTGTCTGGGTGGCATCGTAAAATAATAATCATCTCTTGATATGGGATTGTTAAGGAACAAACGGATTCTTCTACAAAAGTTGAAGTTCAACAACTTTCTCTTCATTCATCAAGTTCTCTTCTGAAAATTTGTTCTTGGAATTCTATGGTTTATTGTTTAGTCGTGGTATATTTGATGTACAATCACCGATAATATCATAGTAATTTTGAATACAATTATCAAAATCGACATAACTCTAATAACTTGTTTGATTGACTTTTGCAAAACAACCATCACAAGGTCTTTTATTAATGTCTCATTGATTCACGTGAAGTTATTTGTTTACCTAAGAGAGTAAAAAATGGTGAGGTTCTGCATGGCTCTTTGCACTTATAGCATTATAATAGGGCTTGGTGGGAGGAATTTGTTTACAACAGAAAGATATAATGGAAAAAGTCTGTCATAGCTTAAAAGTCGATTACAATTTCTGAGAGTTACAGAATTATTGCGAAATACATGGAATACTAACCAAAACTATTTGGTTTATTGAGTACAACAACGATACTTAAGATCAGTTACGTTTCTGACGTAGACGTCTAACTTCTGCCTCAAGATCCAGTTGTGCAGCTTCCATGGTTGAGAAACGTTCCTGGCACGCATTCATCTGATTAGCCAACATGTTTTCCAAGGCTGCAATCTTTTGGCTTTGGATTCTTGCTGTGTCTCTAGCCAACCATAATGCTCTTTCAATGTCTTCAATCCTAATGTGTGTTTGGGTATGGCCTCTACCCAAACAGCGGGTTCTGGCATCCAAGTTTTTAAGTTCCTGTTCGTAGTTGTCCTTCATGTTACCAACATTCACTCCTAAATCAAACACTTCTCGTCTCTCAGCATCTGATCTCTTGAACAAGGTGTCAATGTTACGGTCATACCATTCGAATCGTAATGGTTGTAACTCTTTTAGCTGTTCGGTGTGAGCGTCTAGTATGCTGGTGTGTTGGTAAAGACGAGTCCATATGGAGTCACGGGTGTCTACATTGTAGTCAGGAGAATTGGGTGAGGATACATTGTCTGGGATATCTGGCATGGAGAAATCTGAGGTGTTAGGTAAGGGAGAATTTAGCTCGATCTTCTTCCAAGTCATTTCTTGGTGTGAACTCTGTCCAGATGTAAATGTTGGTTGACCACCAATCAAATCTTCATCTGAATAGGATTCGGTTGCTCTCCTAAGTTTCTGACGTGGAGGTAAGTGAGTAGGTGATGACGGAGGTGATTTCTGAGTGAGTTCTATGTCGGGCTGAGGTTGTGACATTTGTATATAAGGATCTTCAGTATCTGGTGCAATTTGGTAGGTAGGTGACGCATGGGTAGTACGAGGGACAGTCTTGGTGATATGGACTAGTTTGGAAGACATGGTACTGTAGCAATCGAAAATAGTAATTATGAATATTCATACGTTTAAGGTGTAACATTGAGTGTGAAATAATACGGTGTGTAATGTGTGAAGAGTAAACATTAAGCATGTAAAGATTAGTGCAAAGTAATCTTAATAGGTAATGTATTGAGCACGGCAGTCTGCAGACACGGAAGGCATAAGATGATATGGTGTAAAATCATTTATTTTGAAAATATAGTTATAGTTCAATGTTTTAAAACATTTGATTCTCTATAACCTGTGGCTCTGATGCCAATCTGTAACACCCCCTA
>CP139504.1:2530338-2621716 GCA_021014915.2 Artemisia tridentata subsp. tridentata | reverse complement strand
CAAGAATGTAAAATTGACAAATTTCATAATGCAGCAGTTAATGCAAGTTCTTTTGTTAGCTTGTGAATTGCTGCCAAAAGCCATACAAGAATGTAAAATTGACCCAACATAATAGTAGTAATTTAAGAATATAATCATTAATAACACTAGTCATCACAACCAAACCTTGTGTTAACTGGTAAAGCCTATTAGTTCCAAACACCCAAAAAAGGATAAATACTGAAACGAGCTAGCAACCAATCTTTTGACATTTTGCTACTCAAAGAGTTAAGGTAGTAAAACATTTAAATTAGATCCATTATATAAGATACGATCACCAAAAGAAGATAACTCAACTCACATCCCAATACCTTACCAATTTCTTTGACCAAAAGCATCACCTCATCACTGTATACATTGGAAAGTCTGAAAACAAAGTCGATAGATATATATCAGAATTCATATGATAAAAGCTCACACTAGCTTTATATGTATGTGTCAATCATAAGCAACTAACCCAACGAGTGAGTACAATAGTTTTTCCCCCTAGAACTGCTCCTATTCTCCAACCCGGTAACAGAACGGTTAGCACAAATCCAGTTAGCTGCAGACAGATGGTATCAAAATGTGTCAAGTTATATAAAAAAGAGAGGCTTGTCTGGATAATTAATTAAGCTTTTAACGTTAATTACCTTCAATACCCTGAGGAAACCAAGTTTTTGGTATTTGTGATTGAATGTGTTGATAAAGCATGCTGCACTTGTCTAAAAAGGTAAATAAACAATGGTTATTCAGGAGAAGTAGAAACTTTTCCTCATAACTATGATTTATATATATTCAAGGAGATACAAGACGTGTTAAAAAGAACCTTTGATAGCTTTGTGCTCTTCTTCCAGTTGAATCAACTTAGCTGCCACTTTGTCTTTGTTCCTCTTACCTGGGCGCAGCACATACAAAAGGTTGATAAAGCTCTCCAAAACATATTTATTTATCATCTATCAGACAAGTACAATAATATTTAATTATACTATCACGATTTTTATCAGATAAAGATTAGGTTTATCAAGATATGGATTTTATTCAAGAAGATATATACATAGAGGGTCATGGTTTTTTTTTGTTTTTTTTTATGTTTTGGGTAACCATGGTTCCAGGCCTTTTGACCGACTAATCCACGGTGTTACAGTCCTCCCTTTTCAGGAGGTTGGTGTAACCACTTCAGGGTCACAACACACACTATAATATGTTGCCGATTGGGATTTTAATTCAACAACTTGATTAAAAAAAAAAAAAAAAAATCAATAAAAAAGAGAGTATTAAAAACCTTTGATGGATTTGCGTGTTTTTTTCAGTTTCGCCTTTAAGACTCGTTCCATACCTGGACACAGTTGCCATTGTTAATGAAGAATGCAACCCGAACCTTATTTTAATGTGCAAGTCTAGCTGTAGTAATGCAGTTAATGATCTATCAGCTAACTAACCTTTCATAGTTGTGTGTTTGGATCTCAAGCTAATCAAGTGAGGCAACATCGTTGCTATCTTACCTGCACGCCAAAACATAAAGAAAAGAAAAAAGTTGTAGCATATGTTGATTTTCAGGAAAAAGAAAAAGAACACAAGCTGCAAATCACATGTTATAAGTTTTGGAATAAAACTAAAGGTGGCAAAGATGGGCAAATGAGGTTGGTTGGCAATGGCTCAAATAGGTTTGAGTTCCAATTCTATTTAAGTTTTCACCAAAAAAGAAAAAAATTATTAATTGTGTACTATATATGACTACAGATACTATTGTAAAACAATAATCGAAAATACTTTGTACTAAGTGATATAGGATTTTTAAGCATATGAAATCCCTCTGGTTGTATTTTGAGACCCATTCGACCCGTACCCACTTTTACCTAAAAGGGTCAAAACTGTTTTAGTACTATTATTAGAGAAAAAATTATATGGGATTTGAATGTGCCGCTTGTTTGTAGCATCAAATTGAGTATAAAAGTACTAGTAATAATAATGACATACCAGATGGTTTAAGGTTGAGAAGTCTTAAACGGACCAATGATGTGCTACCATCAATAAGATCACATGCAACTATGACTTCGTAGACACCCAAAATGCCTGCTTCAATTCCCTCCATTCTCAGGTAGAAGTAATAAAACCCGTATGCATTCATGTATTTGCAGCTCATAACTTCAGGATGACAGAGGCTGTTTTTGTTCCTCTTTAACATACAAACAAAATATTACTACTAAAAAAAAAATAATAAGAAGAAAATTATGAAGAATAAAAACGTTCAAAAAGCATGTGGGAATAAATACCATATGGGCGAGCACATTGAAAGTATCAGTAGCAAAATCGCGAATAACAGTAACAAAAGGATGATCAGCATCAATCGGCCATTTTCCTTCCAATCCCGCACACTCATAGCTAGTAAGTGCAGGCTGCCACATGGCAAACAATTAATATGTGTGTCAAGCGTGAAACATGTGTATACACAAAGAAACCAAAAAAGTGAATAGTACATACCCTCCCCTCATCAAGCTTTTTAAACTCGAGCCAACTATTATGGTCCTTTTCTTTTAAGGGAACTTTGTTGACCTTTGGAGACATTATATCTATATAGTCCTGAGTCCACTGGTCACGTACCACCACCTTGCTTTTCTCGTTACTCGTTGAACATGCTTCCTTACTCGTTGAACATGCTGATTGTGTCGGAATTTAATAATCAAGACTATCATATTATTAAGTAAATCAAGTAGTCACATATGCGGAAGCGTAGGAACAATTATAACAAGTAAAGGATTAACATAAACATAAAAGGAACGTACCGTATTGATTCTAGCCCGAACAAAAATCAAAAGCAATTGTCTTGAACAATATGAAGAACCCTAATTAGGGTTTATATGAATCAATGATCAATCCCTTGCCGTTTTATTGATCGATTCCTTGATAACAACTAAAGTAAGTTGTTACCTCGTTCTTGTACACACAAACTAGTAACGAATAAAAGAGATTGCAAGATCTAAATAAAACACTTTTATTTTGATAAAACAAAATCGACTAGAACCCTAAAGAGGGTGGTGGTCGATCGGTTTCAAGGAGAAAAGAAAAGAGGAAAACAAAGCTTTTAGGTTATGTGCACAAGAGGTGTGAATGCATGTCCCTAGGCCTTGTATATATACTATGTGTAACTTGGAGGACAAGTTTGGGTGGGTTAGGGTTACCCCTTACCCTTGTCGACCGGTTATGGAGTCCAAGAAGAGATTCCGGATCCTTCTTGGCTCCTAGTTACATTCTAGTCCTTTTCTTTTCCTTTTAACAATAGTTAGTCCGTACACTTACTAACTAACGACCGTTAAGTCCGTTAAGTGTTCAAATAATTACATATATACATAACATTTAATATATATAATTATTATACTTTTATTCTCGTTTGTATTGTGTGCAATCCTGAGGTCTCGGGTTCGATACTAGACATATGACTATTAATATTTATCCACAAACTCCAACAGCTCCCACTTGGATATCTATTAATAGCATAATGACATTGGTTAGCGTCTTGCAACACTCCAATGCCCCTAGTTCAACTCGAGCTAGGTTTCCTGGAAAAAACCTTTAATGATTCATCATTGTTATTATCCTTTTGTTACTAATACCACGTTAATAAAGATATGGATCTCAGTCATTCTTTAATTAACAATTCTGTTTCTCGTTGTTTATGATTGACCAAGATTACCAAAACATCTGAACGTATTTCAGATAGACTTTGGGCGTGCGCACGCAAACACCTTGTCAACCCTACGAGGGGCCCAGCAGTATTAAACTTCAAAACATATTTGAAGGAACAAATTCTTTCTTGACTACAAGAATAACCCATAGACTTTGCAACATTTCTGAAAACAATCCTTATAACTCCCAGTTACGGTAAGCGGTAAATTGCTTCACAGAAATGCACTACATCCATGACACTTATCTGGTATCTCAAGTCTAAGGATAACTAAATTCATGATTTACTTACTGACAAGATCCACAAAGTAAAATAATGTAGTTGGGATAAGTCCTATATTCAATTCATTGAATATCATGTGAAATTGGTATGTCTACGCATCAATATACTTTCAAGTATATTCTAACCAATACTCAGATTTGTCTTAGTTTAATGATATTCCCATATCATCAATTGACAATGGACAATTTAGAATAATCATAAGTTATTCATGGATTTAAACATGCAAATATAAGACATAATTTATTATTAATGAAAACAAACGTACTAAGTACTTTAATTCATTATAAATAATAATTGCTTAATGTCCTTTATCCAAATACTAAATAGATCAATGCATGATAACTTTAGTTAATGAATTTTGTCTCAAGTAATGACTTGTTGACAACTATGCCTCAAGTACTGACAATCATACTTGTTGACAAGGCATAAATCAACTAACTTTGATCTATAAAATTTTGAGAATACTTATTTCAAGAATTATTTAAATTCTTGTATGTGTGTATCCAACTGTCTTGATATAGTCACACAATCTTTCATAAATGATGTGATATCCTCAACCATCAATTTATGACAATCAAACTTTCAAACATTTTAAAGTTTAAAGTATTCTAACCCTTTAATGTATAATGCAACTATGCTTCTTAGTTAAGCATAACTAGTTTACATGGCCATTATCAAGGATAAAATCCTACCATGACTAGTATTGAGTGTCATCTCAATCAAACAAACACTATTGTATAAAACTACAATATGCCTTTTAACTATTCCGTAAACTTAATATCAATTGTGTAATTTGGATGCCATATAATCTTTCAAGATTTGTTGGCTATAACAATTACGCAACAACTTGCCATATTGTTTATACTTAGAATTTAGGAGCAATTCCAGGTTGAGGATCATTATTCTAAGTCCAAACATATTCGATTAGAATATCCATTACACAATTTATCAAATATCTTTTATTAGATATCAAAAGTTGTCAAATCATTTTACATTCAAACATGATACAACAATGATATACATGAAAATCCTAGAATCAATCATAGATTTTATTCATGTTCTAACTTATCAAAAGATATATTTTCATTTAGACTTTCTAAATGATATGTTATGTCTTATTAGATTTAATTACCGCACATGTTTATAATAATAAACATATATCTCAAGGTTGTATGTTTTACTTCTTAAATTCTTCAAGTAAAGTTTCATTCCAAGTTAAGACTTAACATTTTAACTTACATGGAATGTTACTTCCCATATGTTATACAACATACATTATTTAAGAAATTAAACATAAGAATATTTCATAGATGCATGCATTAATCCATTCATGGATTATTACACTTTGTACACTTCCAAAATAATTATGAATTCAAAAATCCTTTCGATTACTTACCGTCCTCGCTCAAGTAATCACTCAAGAAAGAGTTTTGATATTCCATTGTCATCCTTCATATAAATGAAAATAGATATGACAATTATTATCTTTATATATTTAATGTGCTTATGAAAGAGTATTCAATCATAGTTAATTACTTAAGTATGATTAATAATCTTGTCACAAGACATACATTAAATATGTGTACAATATTGTCCATATGATTTCTACATAAAGATTTAAACCACTAGGGTTTTCTATCTTTAAATAAACTCATCATCATTCTCTAACTATTAAGAATTAAGATAAACCAAATTATATAAATTTGAATATCTTTATGAACAGCATCTATAACATTCATAGTATGAGTAATTTACCCAATTCATTATTTGGTAATACTTCATCATATAATCCTCAGCATATTAATCAAATATCTGAGATATCCAAGTGGATCTATGGATGAGAATTCCATCATTTAAGATCCAACATTTACATGTCTAATCTCATCATGATGTTTGCTAGTGTATTTTAGAAGATTATGTATCTTGTAACTTTATCTCTACAAGATAAAACTCCCACTTGCCTTTTGTAATTTATAGACTATCTATAAATAATTAGCAAGTTAAGCAACACCAATTTGTTCTCTTTTGGGATATTACAAATACACATGATAGTTCCTGACATTCGTTTGTTAATATCTAGCTTCATCAGAAGTTTAACAAATTCAGAACTTCATTTAAAAGACTTAATGTGATTCATCACATTCCATAATAAATAATGTCTTATAAATCTTCTAGGAGTCTAATTGAGTATATTTAATCCATACTCAATTTCCTAACCTTGATAACTTTTGGAAGAAAAGAAGTTATAGTTATCTTTAACCACACAATACAAATAAAGTTTGATTTTCCTAACTGAACACACCACAAATATGTGGTATTTCATTAGAACTCATATTGTGAGATAATCTAACAATATGAAAGATAACTTTGTATTCCTTTTGGCTTACCTATTTCCCAACTAAGTCATCTTAATGGTGAAATAGAATTTCAAGTCTCTTGCATGCATTATAACTCAAGTACTTATTAAATAAGTCACTTCATGTTCATGTCTCAATCAAGAAGACATAAACCGTTATAATCTCACTACACGTTATAAATCATTGATCAACTCAATGACTTCTTGTATATGTCTTTAATAAAGAAGACATAACAAGTTAACGTCTTACTTTAGATTATACTAAGTCTTAAAAGACTTCATATTTATAACTTTACAATAAAGTATAAATATTTATAACTAAAGTAATCATGAACACCATCATTTGGTTTCAATAGTATTTTCAAGTTAACTTATTACTTCATTTATTTATGTCATTCAAAGAATACATAATTATTGAAGTAATATTATATTACTTCATGCATTTATGTCATTCCAGTAATACATAAATATTGAAGTTGAAGTAGTCTTGTTATTACTTTGACACAAGTTCTAATAAGTATCTAATTTAGAAACTGTAAATTTTTCCATGTGTGGTCTCACGCACACTTGGAAATTTACCTTGTCATTAATTTTGGTCCAGGTCTCACGCATACCCAAAATTAACTCCAAGTGTTTTTAAGACTAGATATGTTCAATCATATTAGAACAAGAATCTCTTACCTTGCAGTTAAGAGAATCTACAAAATCATATTCTTTATATGTTGTACCTTGCACACAATAAAGATTTCTCCCACTTGTGCATGGAACAACATCTTGTACCACATAGACAACACTACACGCGTTTGTTTAATGTGATCAATATGATTTGCGTCATTAGCATAACTAGTAGATATAGAGTTACTCAATCAATCAAGGAAACGCTCATGACTATCCTTGAAAATATTAGTATCTATATTTGGAAAGTAATTATCTTGAGGCATTCAGAAGATAATCTGAGTTACAATCAAGACAATAAATCTTGTAACTCCCACTGAATTAGAGAACTTACAACAACCCCTTATTCAGTAATGAGAACACAAAACTCCCACTGAATTCGACACCATAATAAGTGTTTCATAAACCAGTGAAAAGAAAGAGTGTCCTTGTTACTTTCCTACATCTTTGACAAAACCTATTCGTAACAATTACTTAGGTTTAAAAGATTGTATTCTACTATGTAATTGATGGACTATCCACATTTACATCAAATGTGATTCATCACATTGCTTACTATTAACTTGAAAATTGGCATGCAATTTCTTCCATAGTAGGTCTACAATTCCAACAATTGTATGTAGTACTTCAAATGGTCAAAACAAAACAACTAGATATACTAGCTTGTCCTTTACCATTATGCGGTAATTAGTCTAGCTTCTAATTTAATAACTCATAAATTCGCAATAACCTTAACGATTAAAACTTGCTATGAGTTATGTATTTAGAATTTAGACAATTCTAATTTTCCCATCATACCTTTCTCATTCATGAAAAGGAATAGGATTTAGTCTCACGCTTCTCATATGAAAGGAGACTTGGTTTATTCTTTTAATGAAATTGACTCTAACCAAAACCCCTACGGGTGTAGATCAATTTACTAATAAAGAATAACCCATGTTTACGGTTTATCGTTGCATTAATACAATTAAAAGAATTTACAAAATTCAGTTTAGTATTTTCGATAATAGCTCTTTAAGAAAATAAAATACCCATTGGTAAATATTCATATCAACCATAGTATTTTCTTAAAGCTAGGATCCTAATTGACATAGTACCATTACATCAGTTGATCTGCTAGTAATGATAGTATTCAACTAGGTAATTGTCGAACAATAATTGGCAAACAATTTTCCAATTCCTAGATCATTATGGGATTTACATCATATTGATTCATCAATATGTCATGTAAGCATGTTTCATCCCATCTCATGCCTTAAGCTCTAGGTCTCACGCATCAGCTTAATTAAGTTGTCTAACTTAGAAACTGTAAATTCATCCATGTGTGGTCTCACACACACTCGAAAATTTACCTTGTCATTAATTTTGGTCCAGGTCTCACGCATACCCAAAATTAACTTCAAGTGTTCCTTATAGTTAGATGGCATGTAACTTAAATTATAGGGTATTTAGTTTGATGTGTAATCAAAACATGTATAAAGATGCATGCACTCATCTTTATAGCATAAATTTTCAAAACAATTTTATTTACCAATTAGTTAAGAGTAAACCAAAACTATGTACTTGAGGTATTGGGTTCACCAATTAAAGAAGTACCAACAATTATCGTCCACATATCCTACTCTTACATGTTATTCGGATATTTGCCACAAAAGTGGCGCGTGGAATTGAGGTAAATCACCCTTAAGATGATAGTGTACGTAAATAGTGATATAGGTAAGTCGCAGTTGACGCACAAGCGGGCCCGGAGAGCCGGTAGGAGCGAATCTCTTAAAAAACCCCTCTCCAGATAAACCCACCACATAGTTTGTCAACTTTGGTCCGCCTTTCACACACTATTGTACAAAAACATCAATCAAGCAAAAGTTTATGATCTTAATCTTAAAAATTTAGTGATAAAGTTTAGATCTTGCTAGTCTCGCCTGGGAGCTGATTACCGTGCGAATCGGACCACTAGCGGCACATAAGACTCTGCAAGATCCTTACTTTATTACTTCATGTTTCACCGTTATTAGTCCAATTTAATTTTCTTTGAAAATTACCCTTTTATTGCTTACTTTAACATATCACATATAAAAAAAAAACAATAAACAAGTAATTTAAAAGAAAATAACAATCAACTAATAAGAAAACAATTAATTGTTAGTGAAACATCTAGCCACATGCAACCTTTTAAACAAATCCTATTAATAATCTATATGTGAATTATTATGTATAGAATCAATAAAACTCCCATTGGTTTTCGAGCTCATTGTACCCAATGGACCACAGTCGCCAACAATTGGCCGCGTAAGTTTTAATGATAATATTCCACGTTGCACATAACCGATTCATTAATTTAATATATTAGGTCTTCCCTAATTTTAGATTTATCTAAACATATGTAAAACAAGTTCTAACAATTAAACAATTAATCCAATCCATGACTAACATGCATGTTTCGTCATGGATTCATGCATAACAATTACCACATAGTTCACATAAACACGTTGCAAACCTAGGGTTTCTAATCCAATTAATTAAAAAAAAAATTAAACCACAAACCCTAATTAGGATTTATGGAAATCGTACCCCCAAATATGGGGTTAGGGTTTCGTAATTTTTTTTTATTTTAAAACCTAGATCCATGGAACATGTCTATCTCAAACAATTATTAATTAGGTTACAAGATACGTTCAATTAACACATAAATCTTGTTAACAACCTAGGGTTACTAATTCACTTAATATTGAATCCACAAACCCTAATTTGGATAAAGGAGTGATCGACCCCCCCCCCCCCCCCCCAATTTGGATAAAGGAGTGATCGACCCCCCCAAAATTAAGGGTTTCAAAATTTAACAAGCCCTAGATCTCAAAACAATCTTAACATGTATCTAAAACATTAAAGATCCGATTTTTATGTGTTTTATGTAATCAATTACATGTTATAGCAAGCTCGTGATACCACTGTTGGAATTTAATAATCAAGACTATCATATTATTAAGTAAATCAAGTAGTCACATATGCGGAAGCGTAGGAACAATTATAACACGTAAAGGATTAACATAAACATAAAAGGAACGTACCGTATTGATTCTAGCCCGAACAAAAATCAAAAGCAATTGTCTTGAACAATATGAAGAACCCTAATTAGGGTTTATATGAATCAATGATCAATCCCTTACCGTTTTATTGATCGATTCCTTGATAACAACTAAAGTAAGTTGTTACCTCGTTCTTGTACACACAAACTAGTAACGAATAAAAGAGATTGCAAGATCTAAATAAAACACTTTTATTTTGATAAAACAAAATCGACTAGAACCCTAAAGAGGGTGGTGGTCGATCGGTTTCAAGGAGAAAAGAAAAGAGGAAAACAAAGCTTTTAGGTTATGTGCACAAGAGGTGTGAATGCATGTCCCTAGGCCTTGTATATATACTATGTGTAACTTGGAGGACAAGTTTGGGTGGGTTAGGGTTACCCCTTACCCTTGTCGACCGGTTATGGAGTCCAAGAAGAGATTCCGGATCCTTCTTGGCTCCTAGTTACATTCTAGTCCTTTTCTTTTCCTTTTAACAATAGTTAGTCCGTACACTTACTAACTAACGACCGTTAAGTCCGTTAAGTGTTCAAATAATTACATATATACATAACATTTAATATATATAATTATTATACTTTTATTCTCGTTTGTATTGTGTGCAATCCCGAGGTCTCGGGTTCGATACTAGACATATGACTATTAATATTTATCCACAAACTCCAACAGATTGAACAAAATGCAAGAAGAAAAAAATGATCAGGTGATAAAAAAAATGTCCAGTTGCAACACTATATATGGGCCTCATCACCAAATCGAGCAAGGGAGAATTAAGAAAGACCATTCATAGGTTTGTTGTTTTTTGTTTCCAAGTTGATGTTTCCGGATTCTTTGACACCTTCTTCTGCACATTCACCATATCATTGTTAATTAATGCACCGAAACAAGCAAATTCTGATAATGTGAATGTTTTCTAACAAACCTTCCATGTTTTCATGCCCGGAATTCAAAGTCATTGCTGGTATATATTATTACCTGCAAACATGACCAGGATAGAAAGGAAATGGAAAAAATTATTACATAGTGTTGAGCCTGTAGGTGGTGGAGATTATGCAGCAGGACTAACAAAGTTTCGTCTAAACAAAGACATAAATGTTTCATTTCTCTCTATAAACAACAATCAACAGCCAGCCAAAAATCACAATATGCGATGATGAGGTTGTTCATATCCATATAGTAATAAATAAATGGGACTGATTGCTTACTTGAGAACTGATTTAAAGGAACTGCTTAGGTTTTTAAGCTTAAATAGAAAGTGATGTCAACACCAAGCTTGAAAAACGGATCGTTAGGATATTGAGACATTTTTGGCTAGTTTTGTGTGTGAAAATATAAAAGTGGGGATTAAAATAAAGTGTTTGTGTGTAAAAAATGAGTGTAAAAAGTTTTATATAAGTGTGTAAAAGTGGTAATGTTTAGTTAAAAATGAGTGTAAAAAGGTTTATATAAGTGTGTAAAAAGGTTTATATTTTCCTCAACCAACGCACATTGGTGAGTTAACACTCAAACCAACGCCTTTTCATGAGGGTGGTGTGGTAATGGCTTTAACGCGAAGGCCATGATGGACCAACATCGGGTTCGGCGTTATTATACCTAGTGCTTTTAATGTTTTCGTTTGCAAGAGGGTGTTTAGGACTGCTTATAGGTTTTTCTTATGTCCATGCCTGAAAATAAGTATTTATGCTAATCAAAGATAAGTATGTTTTGAAATAGTGTCTGAATTTGCTTAATTTGTTAAAGATACAATAACACTTGAAAAAAAAAAAAAAATAAAAAATTGATAGCATTTGATTTGAATGAAATTAATTTATCAAAAGTTTTCTAATAATAAGTGAGAGTGGAAACTAGTACTTATTTCATTTAGTAACAATTAAATACTGTAAAATAATTATTCTTTAACGAATTCTGAAAAGTTGCTTAAAAACTATAAGAGGACTAGGTGTGGTGAGCAAAATTTGCTCCTCATTCCGGCCCCACTTAGTGTCACGTCATCACAACAAACCACAACAAACAACCCCCTTACAATAACAAGCCACAAACTCCTCATTCCGGCCCCACCACTACCTTTTTTTTTCATTTAATTAAATACCCAAATACCCAAAGCAAGCGAAAGGAATTAAAAAAAAATGTCAGACAAACACCTCCTCGTGCAGACGAGGAGGCTTCCACGGCGAGCCACAGTAAGGCATGCTCGGTGTGGCGGTAAGGCACGGTAAGGGCAAACGGTAAGCCACGGTAAGCTTACACCGTATGCTCTAAGTAAAACTATTTGAATATTAAAACTGCTTATATGCCCTGAAAATAAAAAGATAAACATAAAAAAATAAGCGATGACCCACTAAGTAAGCACAATTATGTAGCAATATCCAAAAATTAATAATTTTTTAAACATCTTAATCAAAACCATTCATCAGACGTCTAAGCTAAATAGTAAATATAAAAGCATCATTATGATTTTACCTCATACAAATATTTTGAAATCAACAACTTTACATATACTTGCCATATGTTTTCTTGTTTATCAATGATGAGTTGGTCCAGTGGTAGGATATTTGCTTGTTGACCGAGAGGTCTCAAGTTCAAACCCCACTAAGGCCATCTTTGAGATATTAGGAAGTCCCTCTATGAGGGCTTGGCTTGGGTTTACTCAGGTCAAGTCTGAGGGGGCAGGGTTTACCCCTATTAATCGTCGTGCCTTCGGGCGGATTAGTAGGGGGTTCTCCCCCATCGGGTATTTGAACAGGCTTTCCACTTCGAGGGAGCTCTCTAGCGCGGACCCGGTTAAGACAACGTAAGCTAGACCTCACGCTGTCGAATCGCGACACGAAGTTTCCAAAAGAAATTCACCTTTAAAAAAAAAATATGTTTTCTTGATTATTACAAACTATACCAAAAAAAAAATGTAGTTTGAGTTTTGCTCGACCCTTTTGACCCGAGGATGAAGTCCGGAAAATAAAACCGATTGATATGTCCTTAATTGAGTTAACTATAATCTGACTTGACCAATCCCTATTTCCTTGACGTTTCTTTTACGGTCGTAGTCCGAAGACGTCCCAACTTGTTCGTTTCCTTATAAAACCAATCCAAACCCAAGAACCCCAATTAAACCCTACCAAATTGGAACCATTCGGTCCAGTCTTTGGTTCATAGTTTTAGTGGCTTTCTGTCTTCAGTTTGGTCAGTTTTAAGCAAGTATACCCTTTCTTCACGTGTTTGTCTCAACATAATAAATCCCGAATCAACTAATTTATGGGTTCAAGTTTTACTTAAACAGGGTAAATAATTTATTGTGTAAATATTTCGCGAAAGTTAGTTGCCGTTTACACTCTGTTTTTGAGTATCACTCAAGGAAAGAAAGGAAAGAAAATGAAGATAAACAAAAAAATTGTGTTCTCTAATATCACTTAACTAGAAAAACAAAAAGAAAATGAAAACAAAGATGAATTTGTTAATTTTAAAATAAAATATTTATTCTATTTTATTTATTTATTTAAGTCAATTTACTTGATAAGTGACCATTATGAAAAAAAAAATAAAAAAAAAAACTCTCTCCGTCTCAATTTTATTGTCACTTATTCCTTTTTCGGACGTTTCAAAATTATTGTCACATACCTAAAATAGAAAGTGAATAGATAGTGGAGTTTGGTAAAGTTTACTATATTACCCTTGGTTGAAATTAATATTGCAAACTTTAAAGAAGTGTTAATTAATTGGTTAAGGGTAAACTTGTCATTTGGCAAAAAAGTAAGAGAGAGAAAGCAGTGATAGTGAATTTTTTCTAAAAAAATATATTTTTTGTCAGGTGACAGTAATTTTGAGACTGATGAGTATAAAGTTAACTGTATTATTTTTCTACTATAAGGAAACTTATAGTGCATCTTTTTCTTTAAAAAAAGCAAAAACTTACAGTGCATGTGATAGACTGATCCTACTACATACAGTAAGGGTGAGCAACCAAAGACCAAAACATACCACTTCAACCTCGTCTCACACACACAAACACACACACACACTTACACTCTTTGTTGTCACACCACCATCCTCAAAATGCCGGCGGCGACAACCCCATTCTCAACCACCACTACCATCTTCTCTCCGACCACCAAAACACACACAAAAACCAAATACACACTCTTCACTTTCAAACCCACAAACAGAAAACAAGCCACAACCCTTTATGCAACAAGACCATCATATGTACCAAACCATATCTCCGACCCAAACTATGTTCGTATCTTTGACACCACTTTAAGAGACGGTGAACAGTCACCTGGTGCCACCATGACCACTAAAGAGAAGCTTGATGTTGCTCGTGAGTTTTAACCTGGAATCTAGAATGCGGAAACGACCTTGTGAAGTATACTCGACACACACACAAACGTTATATTGACTAGAAAAGTAAAGACCAATGCACAACACATAATCTTGTTCCCAAACGATTATGTTATATATTGAGAACGAAGGAAAAGAAAAACGGTACAATAACCCCTCCCCCCTCACCTCTTTATTGTAGAGATGAGGGGGAAGAAAACTAACCCTAACAAGAGTTGAAACCGGCTGTAACAAGGAGGATAAGAGACTCTTGAATGCTATATCTAAGCCTATCGATGATACCCTATTTATAATAGTTTATAGTCGGCTGCAATGCATTGCATGAAACCGACATATACTTTCCTATTTGACTACAAGAACAAAAGTTACACAATGACCCCTTAGACTTAGTAATACTTGCTAATATGGATACTATAATATTAACAATTTCCACCTTAGTACCATATTAGCCTACTCCGATACGCAGTAGCTTCAACCAGCACTGGAACCTCGGATAGGGGTGTGCCTTCATCCACATAGTAGTAGCGATAACCGCTACTAACATTAGTTTAGCTCCTGACTCTATCGAGAGTCCCTTTAGCCAAATAGCCTCCTTTGCAGCCTCCGTAAGTGTCATATACGCCGCTTCAGTTGTTGACAAAGCCTCCATGTGCAGCATCATAGCTTCAGAGCTTCCTGCACATCCTTGTATCATAAACCCGTACCTTGTGATTGATCTACCCATGACAGTGATCGATCTACCCATAGCGTAGTCAAAATCCACAAAAACCTGTACGTATGTCTGTAATCCACGATCAGACCTATCCAACATACCCACATCTACAGATGCTATGTCAGGTCTCGTGCAGACCATCTGATACTCCAGGCTTCCAACCGCATATGTATATGATCACTTACCATTCTTTTCCACATCACAGTCCCCTGATAGACTACCCTCCAACGACAGTATGGAGTGTCCCTCCAACAAAGTCTGTACCAACTTACCGTTGTGAAACCTGGACTGTGACCCCCTCAGAGTATTACCACTCTGATCCCTGATGATCTCCATACCAAGTATATTTCCTTTTGCTTTATCCAGCAATCCCTTGGTATCCCAGATCTCAGCCTTGCATCCGCAAGAAAATACCATACTATCCATATAGAGAAATAGATGTATGAACATACCTGGTGTATACTCCCAGTAATAGTTGTGTCTGTCGTCACTGCTTTCCCTGCAACCGTTGCTGAGCACACACACATCTGACCGAGTATCCATTTCTTCTTTCAATCCAGTCTTCCACTTGGAAATCACCTCACAAGCAACTGTATTATTGAAAGTCAATGACTCGTGTGCGTATATCTTCTCCACTGCAGCAACTGCAAAAGCATCCTCATTACTGTTTTCTCTATACCTGTATAGTTCCCGTGCTGAGTGTTGCTCCCTATCACGTGCTGAATGATAGTCTATTAAATCCTGAGTTTGTACTTCCTGTGAACCAGCTACCTGACCGACATTCCCCTGAGGTTCCACCTCAAATGTATGATCCCTAAGCGGTTCCACCTCAAACTCAACTCCCTGCAACACATGCACTGAACCCGTACCTACACCAGAACCAATGAGAGTTTTCTTGTATTCCTTACTCTCATTGAAATCCATATTCCTGTAAAGCACTACCTTTGAAGTAACGTCATCAAACCTCCAAAGCTTATTACCCACTATACCTTTATGGTTTCCCAGGAATATGCACTTGACCTTAACCGGTTCAAGCATCCCTTGCTTATTACTAGCAAGCCAACCAAAAAACCCTAACATATCTATAGGCGTCTTGAATCCAATCGCTGATGATGGTGACCTGTTCACTAGATATGTAGACCCGGTTGTATCCTCTACCCAAAAACCTTGGACAGACCAGACTGAATCAGAAAACAATGTACCTTAGCCAAGAGTGTCACGTTCATCTTCTCAACCAACCCATTCTGTTGTTGTAACCCTGCAACACCCAAATGTCTGGCGACCCCACTCTTCATACATTGTTGTGTAGACCTCTGATTACAAGACACAAGAAAATTACCTTCCTGATCTTCCTTCCAGTCTGAGATTCTCCTAACTGCTTCCTACCCTTCAATGTCTTCCCGGTCACTGCCTGACCGTCCAGGGTATATACGCAATTAGTCTTCCTTGTTCCTGATAAAACCACCAGTGAACCCTTTATAACCTTGATCTTGCCCGACTGCATCTTCATGGTAAAACCCTCTTTTTCAAGAGTACCCAGCGATATCAAGTTTCGCCTTAATTTCGGAACATACCTGACGTTATCCAAAACGAAACTTGACCCATCCCTCATCTGTACTTGAACCTTACCCGTCCCATGTACACGGCATTCCCTGCCATCACCTAGCAGTACATTGCCACCGTCATACTCCTTAAAATCAAACAAGTAATCTCTCCTGTATGTCATATGGTATGAGCCCCTGAATCCATGATCCAGTCCAACAGTTGTTCAACACTCATAACCATCATAACATCAGCATTGTCATACCCATCAGCTCCAGAACCGGATACCTGATATTCATTCCTGACAAAACCTTGAGATTTCTTGTGATTATACCTGGGACAATCCCTCTTCAAATGCTCCTCAGACTAACATATATAACACTTGAGTCTGCTGCTTCTTCCCTGTGACTTTGACCACGCACTACCTTTACCCTGCTGCATATTACTTTGATCAGTCTTCCCCCTCACAAACAACCCTTCACCACCATCAACCTTTGCTCCCGTCATCTTCTGAAGTTCCCTAGAATGAAGTGTCGCGAGCACGTCTTCTAGCTTCAAAGTATCCTGACCATATAGCAAAGTATCCACGAAATTATCGTAAGACGATGGTAAAGATGTGAGTAATAATAATGCCTGATCCTCATCCGATATAGCAGCATCTATAGCTGCTAAGTCACCTTCCAGCTTATGAAACTCATCAATATGTTCAGACCGACTCTTACCCGGATGCATATGAAAAGTATATAACTTCTTCTTCAAGTACAAACGATTAGCTAAAGACTTTGTCATGTATAAAGTCTCAACTTTTTCCAAATCCCCGCTGCAGTCGTCTCCTTGGTGATCTCCCGTAGGACCCGATCACCCAAACACAAGATCCCTTTTGTGAATTTTCTTACACAAAAAACCACAATCTAGCAAAGTTACTAGTGTGTGAAAAACTCTTGCTTTATCGATATAACCCTAAGATTAAACCTTCTTAGAAATCGATCAAACCAAGAAACCCTTCAAAAACAAAAACTTTCTTACTCAAATATCGATTGAACCTAGGAATCAAACCATCCAACAAATCGACAACCCTTGAATCAAGAAAGTACCTAACGATTTTTGAAGTAACCCTTGTCGTACTTTATTTTGCAAAACAGATTTCTTGTAACCTAAGAAATCTTGCAACCTCGACAAGTCTTGGACTTTCTTTTCTCCAACCCTTTGTTTATTCTGATAACCTTGTGATGTGGACCTCACAACACCGAATTAAACAAAGTATCCCGTGTGCTTTTAAAACCCTTGTCGACTTTCCTTGCTATACCTGAAACTTGCAACCCAAATTTCCTAGCAACACGACAAGAAAATCCTTGAAGCTGCAAACCTTTGTCGAATATATGCATGCAACAAGCAATTCTTTAGTCACAATCTCTCACATGCATGCAACAAGCAAGCACCTTGGCACCTCACGTGCATGTAACAAAAAAGTCTTCACGTGTATAAGAAAAAGAGACATTTTTCACTAATGGTATTTTTTTTCCTTGTGCTCTGTTTGAAAAACAACCGCCAAACACACCGTCTTGCTTGAACCCAAAAAACCCTTGAAGCTTGAAATTACCGTGTCGATATTAAACCTTGCAAACCGATTCTTGTAAACCCAAAAACCTTGCAAAAAACCAAACAACAACAGCAACCTTGTTGATCTTTAATAACCGACAAACCCTTGAACCTTTTCTTGTCACAAAACCTGGACAAGAAAACCAAGCTTCAAGGAACCCTTTTCTGTCAATAGATAACCTTTGTGTAGAACAAGCAACCTCGACACCTTTCGAGACTTCAAAACCGAAAATCCCAAAGAAACCTTGTGCCGAACTTCTGTTGGAAAGAACTACCGAAACAGGAAACACCTTTGCTTGAAGTTCTTGTGTCTTTGCAAAACCAAACTTCCAGCAATCCCGACACCTTTTGAAGTTTAAACCTGAACCTCAAAGAAAGCCTTGTGTCGAACTTCAGTTTTGAAAAATCCTCAAAACTGAACACCCTTTTTGCTGCCCAAAACTTGATCGCAAAACATACCCTCACAACAGTCGACCTAGAAACCAAACGCCCCCGAACCAAGCTCTTGATACCACTTGTTGTAAAACTCAACAACAAACCTGGAATCTAGAATGCGGAAACGACCTTGTGAAGTATACTCGACACACACACAAACGTTATATTGACTAGAAAAGTAAAGACCAATGCACAACACATAATCTTGTTCCCAAACGATTATGTTATATATTGAGAACGAAGGAAAAGAAAAACGGTACAATAACCCCTCCCCCCTCACCTCTTTATTGTAGAGATGAGGGGGGAAGAAAACTAACCCTAACAAGAGTTGAAACCGGCTGTAACAAGGAGGATAAGAGACTCTTGAATGCTATATCTAAGCCTATCGATGATACCCTATTTATAATAGTTTATAGTCGGCTGCAATGCATTGCATGAAACCGACATATACTTTCCTATTTGACTACAAGAACAAAAGTTACACAATGACCCCTTAGACTTAGTAATACTTGCTAATATGGATACTATAATATTAACAATTGATATTGCTCGTGAGCTTGCTAAGCTTGGTGTTGACATCATTGAAGCTGGTTTTCCTGCTTCTTCTGAAGCTGATTTAGAAGCTGTTAAGCTCATTGCCATTGAGGTCGGAAACCCTCCCGGAGAAATGGGTTTTGCCGGAGAAAAAGTTCTTGCCGGAAAAGTGGCCGGAGAAGTTGCCGGAGAAATGGGTCTTGCCGGAAAAGGTGGTGGTGAAGTGGGTTTGGCGGGAAATATCCCAACCGTATTTCCCGCCAAACCCACTTCACCACCACCTTTTCCGGCAAGACCCATTTCTCCGGCAACTTCTCCGGCCACTTTTCCGGCAAGAACTTTTTCTCCGGCAAAACCCATTTCTCCGGGAGGGTTTCCGACCTCAATGGCAATGAGCTTAACAGCTTCTAAATCAGCTTCAGAAGAAGCAGGAAAACCAGCTTCAATGATGTCAACACCAAGCTTAGCAAGCTCACGAGCAATATCAAGCTTCTCTTTAGTGGTCATGGTGGCACCAGGTGACTGTTCACCGTCTCTTAAAGTGGTGTCAAAGATACGAACATAGTTTGGGTCGGAGATATGGTTTGGTACATATGATGGTCTTGTTGCATAAAGGGTTGTGGCTTGTTTTCTGTTTGTGGGTTTGAAAGTGAAGAGTGTGTATTTGGTTTTTGTGTGTGTTTTGGTGGTCGGAGAGAAGATGGCAGTGGTGGTTGAGAATGGGGTTGTCGCCGCCGGCATTTTGAGGATGGTGGTGTGACAACAAAGAGTGTAAGTGTGTGTGTTTGTGTGTGTGAGACGAGGTTGAAGTGGTATGTTTTGGTCTTTGCTTGCTCACCCCTACTGTATGTAGTAGGATCAGTCTATCACATGCATCTTAAGTTTTTGCTATCAGTCTATCACTATAAGTTTCCTTTATTGTAGAAAGGTATTGACATCCTTTTTTGTATAAGAGATCAATCATTTTCCAAAAATACTATATATAGCTTATCTAGGCACGTAAATGTAAGCTTTTCAGATTAATTAAGCCCTTTTTTTTTTTTTTTTTTTTTTTGTTGGTAAACTAGTGAACATATATTATTTCAACAAAGATGTACAATACAAAGTATACAAAAAGGAAACACCCTTAAGAAACTAAATTGAAGCATACATCTAAAATACAAAGCTAGAACCAAACATGTTCAAGCATAACACTTGACAAGTTTATTATTATTATGTCATAATAAGCAGCTTATCACAAGTTACAAAATAAGGTAAAAAATAATAATAATAATAATAATCAGTAGCTCAAACACAAATTCAGGTAATAATTATGTTTTTTTTTTCTAACAAAACAAAGATAAGATGAATACAACATCGATCCAAGTTACCTATTTTTTGGGCGGCTGTTCTGTGGAATCGTCGTTATCCACAACACTTCTTAACATTATATATCCTTTTTTCACATAGGTCTTATTTTAGAGTTACTTACATATGTATTTTGGACCCTCTCTCTCTATATCATTTTCTATCATTTTTTCTCTGATATCAGTGCTTCCTAAACCCTAACAAAAACAAATCGGCACCCATGGCAGATGATAACGTTCCACCAAATCCTTCTACACCCCCACCTCCAACATCCGACCACGAAGGTACTTCTATTGTTTTTTCTAATAAATATAAAAGCTTACCATTCATAATTGTGTAACCAATTAAATAGAGGAACATGTAAATTTGGTATACATGAAAATTGTAAGGGTTTTTTTTTTTTTTTTTTTTTTTTTTTTTTTTTTTTAATAACAACACAAGGACTAACCATACTTTAAAAAAAAAATAAATAAAAATTTCTGAAATTAGTGGGTTTGAGAGCTTATGTTATTGTCTTGTTCATGTTTTTGCAGTTGCAGATCGGTTGAACAGTATTGTTGAGAATCTTGATATTCCTGATCTGGAAGATACTAACTTTTCTGGTTCACCTGATCCCGAATCCTGCACATTAATTCTGACAGAAGGAGATTCTTCTGATTATTTTGATGTAAGCTATTCTTTTGATAGTCACATTCACATAACCAATCAAGTAATACAATGCTTATCATTGTTTGCAGAGAGGATCATCTCTTATTGGCAAAAATAATTATAGTGTGTTACCTTTAAAAGGTAAGTTGCTCAATGTGAGGGAAGCAACTACTGAACAATTGCTGAATAACATTGAAATTCAAAACATTATGAAGGTTCTTGGCCTCCGAGTTGGTAAAATTTATCAAAGTGTTAATCCATTGAGATATGGACACTTGATGATTGTGGCTAATAAGGTGTGTACCAATAACTGTTACTACTGACAATATCAAGTATCTGCCATTTGTTATCCTTATAGAACATTACATGTGTTTTTTTTAGGATGATGATGGTTTACACATGATAGGGCTATTGATCAACTTTCTTCACTACTTCTGGTCATCTTTACTACAAGTGAAAGACTTTATGCGCGTGTTCATAACACCAATTGTTCAGGCCGTTAACAAGGAGACTAATGCAGTGCTTACGTTCCATACACTGCCCGAGTATGAGGAGTGGGTGGAAAAAAAGGGACAAGAAGCAACAAAATACAAAATAAACTACTTTAAGGTTTGTTTATGAAAATTTTGAATGGCAACTATACATACATGGTTGTTTTTGCAATTTTTAATATTTTTCATTATCTCCAGGGGCCGGAAACTCTTGAAAGTGAAAGAGCAGAGTTTTATGATGAACACATTAAGGACTTTGTTTGGTCTGACCATGATGGTCATTCAATTGAGATGGCCTTCAGTAGGAAGACTGAGGTGATAAACCAGTTTCTTAAAAGAGATAAGGTTTGGTTATTATCAGCTTTTGTCAACTTAGTTATAAACACTTATGGCATTGAATGTGATTGATAGAATATCATTGTGTTTAGGTCAAAAGATATCATTCAGTATGGTTGAAATTGATTGGACCAGAAAACACTTAAAAAAAACGTAACAAATATGCAATTCCTTAAATACTTGCAGGTTGTGTTCCAACGTGATTTTTTTTTTTTTTTTTAGCATTGGTCAAACCACTTGTTGAGTCAACTTTCTTATTGAATAAATAGCTGATGCCTTTAGTTATGACTTATGATTACAAAAATATTACTTCATATATTACAATCATTTTCTGAAATTATACAACACTCTAAATGATTGTGTATAGTAAAAACACATGCCGGGCAACTTTCTGTTACAACATAGTAATCAGGGAGACATGACACGAATTTCATTACAATCATCGTTTCTTGATGCAGCCTTTTACTTCTTCTGCCTTAAAGGAGAAGCTTATCCCATACTCCGACTTCATCAACATAGACTTCAAGCAATATTTAGCGGCTGATCTCCGAAGATCTATCCCATCAATGGTGGATGGGTTGAAACCTGCCCAAAGAACGATCCTATTCTATGCTTTCAAGAAGCCCATTATTAAGGAAATTGAAGTTGCTCAGTTCAGTGCTTATGTGTTTGAGCACTCTCCTAATGATCATGGTGACGCGAGTCTATTAGTCGGTACCATTATCGGCATGGCCCAAAATTATGTTGGTAGTAACAACATAAACCTTCTTCAGCCGAATGGGCAATTTGGTACACGTCTGATGGTGAGATATTCAATTTAAACATTTACTGTTTTGTATACATTGCATATTTTAAAGTCTATTGTTCCTTTGCAGGGTGGTAAAGATCATGTTGCAAGTGGTAGTTGTCTTTTCACTAAGCTCTCTTCTATCACACGATATCTTTTTCACAAGGATGATAAACTTATTATCCACCTCTTGAAGGACAAGGATGCACGGTAGTTTTTAATCTACGTGTATTTTTATAAGTGTATGATATTGTTTGAGTTGGTTATAATGATTCATAGATATTTTATTATTATTATTTTTTTTTGAAAAAGGATTCCAATCATCCCAATGGTTCTGGTAAACGGAAGTGAAGGAAGAGGGGTTGGATGTAGCTCATTTATTCCAAATTATAATCCACGAGACATTATTGCTAACCTAAAACGCCTGATAAAAGGTAAAAAAGTGGTGTCCATGCGTCCATGGTATCAGGGGTTCACAGGAGATATTCAGAAAGAGAAAGAATCAAAGGGTATTTTATACACAACGAAAGGAAGTATAGAAGTGGACAAGAATGTTGTTAATATCAATGAACTCCCAGTAGGGACGTGGACTCAGGATTACGAGGAATTTTTGGAGAAAGCTTCACGGGTTGGGGAGGACATCAAGGTAAATTAACAAGTTTTAAATAGTTGACACATATTGTATTTTTATTTTATTAACCCAATGTTCTTTTTGCAGGCTTACACGGTTCGCAAGTGTAATATTGATAAAGTGGATTTTGAAGTTACCATGACTGACAGTGCAAATCAAAAGGGGGTGTTATTGGAAAAATTGAGACTAACAACTATATTAAGCACAGCTAACATGCATGTGCTTAATGAAATTGGTGACCTAAAGAAGTATGACACCCCTGAACACAGTAAGTACGAGATCCATGAACAAAAGATTGATTTATACTCTTAATTTGTTCACTGACTTGTTCATATTCTTTCTGTGTACAGTTCTTGAGGATTTCTTTCGCTTTCGTCTTGAGCTTTATGAAAAGAGGATGGTAAGTTTGATGTGGTTTCATTTAATTTTCTTGATTAAGACTCTGTAATAATCAATGTGGTCATGGCTAACAGACAGCTCTGATTCACAAGCTCACGATAGCTTCACGGGTACTTGGAAACAAAGTGAATTTTATCAATAAAGTTTTGGAGGGAGAAATTGCTATGTTTCCTTTAGAAGGGAAGGAGGGCGAGTGGTGTCATGAATTAAAGGGCAAACATATCCAATCTTTACCATCAATTGTAAATGAGGTTGATCATACAAAAGAAATTAAAGAGGACGTAACAGGTTATGATTACTTGCTGTCTACACCCTTGGATCATTCACAGATGAGAAGATAGAGGAGTTAAAGAAAGAAATGGAAGATAAGAAGAAAAAGTGTGATGAGCTCCGCCATGCTAAGCCCGAGTCTTTATGGATAAGAGATCTTAACGCTCTTGATTCCCAACTTGAGAAGCGAGAATATCCTTTAGCACCATCTTTAGCAGAAAAGAGAGCACGACCACAGAATGCAGCCGGACCACAAAGGGAGAAGAAGAACCTGAAGATGACAACGATGCGACCGAGGGGATTCTGATTTTGAAGATGAAGAGTGAGGAGCAAGTGATTGAAGAAATATGTGTTTGGTTCTTCTAACTATGAATTTAAAAAGTGGTAGGAATTATGCTTTGTTTTTTTGAACCTTTAGTTAGGATGGGTTGTAATGTTGATTTGCCATTTACTTCCTGAATTTCAACTTTGTAGCAAGTATTTTGTAGATCCATTGCTTTTGGACTGCAATTCTATCTTCCATTTATTGTCTTTGTTATAGTTTTTTCATCTGTCAACAAAATTTCATAAATAGCCTGATTCACCTAAACATAAAAAATTTCATCGACTATAAACAAATTTTATGTATTAATGAAATGAAAGTACAAAAACAGAGAATCAAAGCTATTCGAGAAACATGTGTGAAGAAAAGCTGTTTTATTTCTTAATAGAATCTTTGAATGTGTTTAATCTCGTATATTTCTTGTTATCTGATGCTGTTTTCTCAACTATAGGCCACCTAATTTGTCGGATACAGTCCTCTACACATTCTATATGTAGAATAAGAAAAGTATACGTTAAGTTAGATTTGGTAAGTTTCCATTTTAGTAAATTAGTCAGCAAAATCAGCATGATCATAAAAACACCATAATGTTGTTTTAGAAAGACAAAAATTAAGTTTAGTAATGCATTCGTAAGTTTTTGTGATGGTTTATTTGTATATACTAAAGTTTGGAAACCATTCTATTTACACTTTTATTTTTTGAGGTTATATAATGAACTTCGGCCCCCTTAACTACAAATCATGGCTCCGCCCCTGATTGAGGCATTTAAAGCCGAAATGGAATGGTATTTGTTGAAATTGTGTTCTTCCTAATTTGTTTTTTGGTTATATGACTTTGTTTGAACTAAGAGAACTGATGAAGTGTATCGCGACCAACGAAAATAAGTCATATTAAATATTGTTTTGAGACCAGTAAAAAATATGATCTAGATTTGGTGAAGAATCAAACCAAAAACGAATTGGCACACACATGCACTCTGTGCCAACCAATATGAGCAAAGATTTGCTTGCACGACTCAATATTAGACAGACTTAAGAGGCGTTTCTTTTTTTGAGGGGATTAAAGGGGTGTTTCTTTATAACTTATTGATCCCTTTGCTAAGAGATTTGGGTCCACAATATATAAATTTGTGTTTCTTCTTTGTTGAGGCCCACTTATTTTTGTTAAATGGTCTATAACACCGAGACACCATCCGCAAAAAAGCAGACCGTACCTGCAAAACAGAACGGGTGTCAAAATTATGCATTACTGACGAAATGACATTTACCTTGAACTTCAACATCGATGAATTTCATATGCTCACTTTTTGTATCAGCCGCTAACAAAGGACCAAAACCAAAAAGAGTTCCACAATTAACCAAATCATAACCTCTAAACAGCATAAAAACCACAATCTACATAAGGAAACGACATGGATAAATCGGAAAATCACCTGATACATCGCCATCATTCTTATGCCATTAAACCCATTGACCACATTCCACGAATCCTTGTGAAAAGCTCGAGTGGCAGTGACATAATATTAACCTACAAACCAAACACGGTAAAAGTTACAAACCACATATGATCAACACCTCATACAGAACCTAATTTCAGTTAAAGCATCACAGTAAAACCAAGTAACCAACCTCGTAAGCACAAAAAGAAGCCTTATCAGGTTTGGAAAAATTAAATTAGCTCATAAGCATGGAAAATAAGCTAGTCCAAACATCTTCAAAGCATGTCTTATAAATAAGCCATAAGCTTAACCATTATAAAACCCCCTAAAATCTACCTAAAAAAACGAAGCCAGCAAAACACCCAATTGTGCGAAAACCCTATAAATAAACCCGAAATTAGCGAAACCCCCAAATTATAACAAAACCCTAATTTCCGATTAAATTTTACTCCATATAAATAATTTTATACCTTTCTTTTTTTTTGCTTTTGATTGATGAGCTGAAACGAATAAATTGAACATGAATCGTGCGCAAACAAAAGCTCCCAACAAAGCATAACCTTGTGCCATGGTTGTTGTACCAGAAAACCCAAAATAAATCAAAACCGTAACTCCTGCCATATCCCTTCGTGTCCATAGTCGGGTGGATATTCCAGATGTGTGTGACACATAGCAACTATAAAAAAACAGGGGCAACAGATCTTCGGAGGAGTGGATGTGGATAAGGTTTGGTTGGTAAAATGTATAAATTTATAATGAAAGATCCTATCCGAGGATGATGGTTCCGTGTTATAACAATGCTGTTCATGGAGAGAACGTGTACATTGTATTTACTACTAGTTTCCTATACATGTGATGAATAAGGAATGGTAGACGTAAATCTTAAAGCATCTTCATTAAAATCGTTAGAAATTGGCCATGACACAAAAGACGGAAATCCTAAAAATTGCAAAGACATTGTTGGATTGAGAGGAAAAATAACCTTCGGATTGAGGGATTCAATAGTAACAGGTGATGCTGGTCTTTTTGAAGCCATGACTGAGTGAAAACGAATGGGCAGTAATGACTGTAACCGAGGAAGATGTGATAGATTATTGATGTAATGATAATATGAAGAAGAAGAAGATGATGAAATGGTGGTTCTTGTGTGATAATATTGATTAAGTTTCACAACGGCTGCGGTGTTGTTGATGTTGATCAACCGTCTTGCTACGAGTTTCCGCATCTGAAAAGCCTTCACCTCAATGACACCAACAACGGTGGTATATACGTTCTTACAAACAAGTCCTAGTTAGAACAGGCAACATTTGAAACATGTGCAAACCGGTTCTCCTACATTGGCTTGCTATAGTTAAAAAGACAATAAGGGTAGTTACTTGTAATACAAGGATGACATAAAGGGTATGAAATTACCAAATGTGTGTGGTTAGGCTTGGTCATGGTAACAGGTTTTAAGGGGATTAAAACATTAAATCATATATACTAATGATTATAAAGAAAAAAATACAACATTGAAAGAAATTATCGATCTTGTACACAATTAGAATTTTTGGTATGAACATACATCAAGTTGAATAAAATGTAACATCTGTTTGAGGTAACCACGTTGAGCCGTCAATAAAAGACCTCACATTGAATTTAGCTGCTTGATCACTTGTTAACCTTGGCTTATAACCTGGCCAGTTGACCCTTTGATCAACCGTCGATCCTGGGCCTGTGTTCTGGTACTCGGCATAGAAGATAGACGAAGGTGGTTCCACACCTCGATCCCACTCAGCCCATCCCAACGGATGCAGAAACCCTCCAATACTCGACTGCATGATTACAGTTGTCGAGTAATTCTTCCAAGGCCTCCCAAGGTACGTTGGAGCTGTGAGATTATCCAAAGGGGTTATGTCACATTTCTGTATAGATATACCCGTGTTCTCATTTATATCTTTCTTTCCTTGTGCTGTGATTGTTACGAATTGGTTGGGTAATGGTTGACGTGGCATTATATTGCAGTTCTGCAACACCACTGCTGAGTTACCAAAGATGAAATCCACTGTCCCGGTAATGTTACAATCCCGGTAAAACTGGCGTTTGCTATGAGGATAAAGTGTGTCTTGGAACGCATCAAATGAACATCTGTAGAACACGGAAAAATCTGAACTTGACCTCAAAGCTACAGCCTGTTCTTTGATTCCACCCGCCGTGTTCCTGAACCCCATATCCATTGCTATGAACCCTTTTCCCGATACACCTATTATATCATATAACAGTGTAATTGTTAGAAAAATAAGTTAAAGTGAGACGCAAATTGCTTATTTGTTTTGAACAAGCAACTTAGAATTGGTCACAAATAGTTTCTCAGCTTAATTAATAATACTGTTTTGACTGTTTTGAAGGAAGAAAAGATCATATACCAAAGGTGGAAGTGTTGAAAGTAGCGACGCCGTCGATCTTATTTAAGCTGGCCGAAACAACTGTTTTATTCATGCCATCACCATAAACCATGACGTTCCAAAACGATTTGTCCAAAACAACATTTTCGAAATACTCTCCTTCCTTAATGTATATAACAAAACTCTCTTCACTCTTCCTCGGGGCCATTGCCATCGCGTCATTTATAGTCATAAAATCTCCACTTCCATCTTTAGCCACGGTCACATTTGGCGCATGCCTATCTTGAAGCAACCTCCGCGTACCCGCCCCAACCCATGCTGGAAACTCGGATTTCATTTCCCCTAACAACTTCCTATGTAAAGGTATATCTAGAGTCTTGAGTATCCCCGACATTTTAGTAATAATAGCCAAACTATTGCTTGTATATTCTGTCGAGTTTTGCATTTGAGACTTCATTTGTTCAAGAAAACTTGATTCCATTTCTTCTAAGGTATCCAAACAAGTTTCTTGATTGGTCAAAGACGCGCTAAGCCATGTCCTCAAGTCGTCGATTTTCTCAAGTGATAACATATTTACACCAGGCTGCACGTCCACTAAAGAAATCGAATCATTTAGATTATCAGCCGCTTCATCTAAGACCGTCCCACATACTTTCAATGCTGAGATATCGTTTGCTTTGTTAGTTTCACTGATTAACATGTCAGGATACGAAGACAAGGTGGTCAAAGAATCGAAAGCAACTAGTAACGAGAGCTTAAATATCTGTTGGGGTCGGTTGTGTTGGATTTATCTCTAGAAGTGATGCTAGAGTAGCATGAGTCGGGATACTGAGTCTGGCTACAAACTGCTTTGATGGATTGAGCTGATGGATTAAGGGGGTTGGTATTTTTGTTATCATTGTTGTTTCTTTTGTGAATAAGGGTTCCAGCAACTGTTGCAATGATAACTGCAATAAGAAGGAAGGTTGAGACGAGAATGATGGCGATACGTTTACGTGATTTGCGACGAAAGGCTTGATCTTCGTCATGATCAAACTTGGACTCCATTACAATGAAATTTGTTTGTGGGTTCTTGGCTTCATGAATGCTTCTTTATATATACATGGCCTCTTTGAAAGTATTTTATCAACTTTTATATACTCCAACTGTATGATATATAATTGGTCAAGTATATTCCTTTGAATTGATCGTCACAAGTATTTAAATTAAGGGTTAATGGCATGTAATAGCTACGAACTTTCTCAAGTGTTCACATGTCAGTTATGAACTTTTTAAAATACAACAATACCCATCAAACTTTCAAATTTTGTTTTATCAATGTAAAAAACTCATCTCGTTGTGGTATTTTTTTAAAGTTCGTATCTGATAATGAAACAAAATTTGAAAGTTTGATGGGTATTTTGGTATTTTTTTAAAGTTCGTTTCTGATAATGAAACAAAATTTGAAAGTTTGATGGGTATTTTGGTATTTTTTTAAAGTTCGTATCTGATAATGAAACAAAATTTGAAAGTTTGATGGGTATTGTGGTATTTTAAAAAGTTCATAACTGACATGTGAACATTTGAGAAAGTTCGTAGCTATTACATGCCATTAACCCTTAAATTAACGGACAATTCCAAAAATACTCATGTTGCCCTTTGCTTTTGCTTTTCTAGACGAAATCTTTTCTCCTTCCGAAACTACACCGGTCAACTGGGCAACTTTGAACTTTCCAACCATGTGTAGCTACTTGTCCGACATGAAGTACACCAGTTGCCCAAAAAGTACATCAGTTACCCAAAAAGTACACAAGTTGCCCTATCTTGTAATCCGTAAAGTCACACTTGTCACTTGCTTGTTGTAGTTGCCCAATTATACAAGTTGTCCTGGTCTAGTTTCGGAAGGAGAAAAGATTTCGTCTAGAAAAGCAAAAACAAAGTGCAACTAGGGTATTTTTGGAATTATCGCTTAGATTAGACAAACTCATTGTGTTTTGTTAAAATGTTGGAGTACATTAAAACCTTTTGCTTTGACTCATCCAACTAACAAACGGGATATCATAAAGTTTGCAACAAAATAAAACAGTTTTGAAACTTTCGCAATTTTTATGATTGATATAAAGTTTGAGTTATCAAATTGAAACAGATCTCAAACTTAGTTACTATTTGATGATTTTCGCCCTAAAATATAAAACCATGTATGAAACAAGTTTATAATGAATGTGACGACTTAATCTTTCCTCTACTCGATATTCCTACGGTTGACATTCCAACTTTTAATAAACAAAATATGTCAATTACCATTATTATGCTAGTGTCAACATTATTTTATTTAACATATACCATCAAATCATAGTCGTTAAGTTAAAGACCTATTCATCAAAAAACCAAGTTGCAATTAATTGCTGTTTTACAAAGTCATAACTCACAATGTTAACATCATGTTCTCAGTTTGGGGAGGCTATCGACATATGTACCCCTTGTCCTTGTTTGAACATTAATGTCATTACTAGATAGTATAAGAATGAAGGTGATATAAACCCATTTGTAAATAAATTATTAATGCAGGCTGCACTAGGAAGCATGCAAGTTCATGTTTTTGGAGTGATAATGGATCCGGTCGATTATATTATATTTTCTTAACACACCATCCAAATGCAACAGACGCTATATATGCATTTTCACCTTCATTTCTTCTCTTATTTTATACCAACATGGCAACATGTAGACAGATTCTAGATGAAAAAGACCATAAACACTAACATATTTACGTTGTAATTAGTTCGATTGAGATAAATTTCACCCTTGGTTAATATCAAAAACCGAATAGCGATTGACATCACTCTAATTGATTTGGTTAACCAAGACCGTAGTGTGTATTCTCTATCATGTTACAAACTTTATTCATGATTTTTGCATGTTAGTTAGATATTAAGTTTGATCATTCTCATTAATCCAAAGGTATAGCTTGGAAAATAAGCAAGTTTAATGGGTTAAAACCTAATGTATAGTAATGATAATTATCAATTCTCATTAATCCAAAGTTATAAATACAAAACAATAGCTTGAAAAATAAGCAAGCTTAATGTGTTAAAGCTAATTAATGTATACTAATGATAATTATGGGCTAAGGCCACATATATGGATCGGCTAATACACCCCCGTAGTTTGAGCGAGGCCATCGAACGTTTAAATTGGAGCGAAACTTGAGAGATAGCGCAGTAGGAAATCATTTTGTAAAAATATCTGCATATTGAAACCGTGAGGGAACATGGAGAACGCGAACTTGTCCCTGGTAATAACATTTTCTTAGAAACTTGCACTACTTTGGTCTTATCGAGTTATCGTTGACTTGTGTGCTTGACCCTTTCTGAATATAGATTTCAGGTTAACGTAAAGAAGGTTTATATTGTTTGCACCTATGTCGAGATGAATTCGATCTTATAAGTTTTAAGAGATATCTTTCATATTTAAATACAAGATAAAAACTCTAAATATAAAAAGAGATGATTACTTAATTTAAAAGATATGCTATTATCTCATAATATCTTTATTTTAATTGAACAAAGCTCAAGCCCGACACACCCATAAGGGTACTGGCAATGGTTGCGGTTTGCCTTCGGTATCAATCCAAACCGCACGGCAACACCGTTGCCACCCATGCGGTTTGGCAGCAGTATGGAGCAAATCGGAAAAGAACACTGCAACGGCATGGAGCAAAAGTATACGTTGGGCATTAATTATTTTGAACGTTGGGAGCAAAAGATTCGTTGGTCCGCAAGTTCCACCGATGAATCCACAATACCATCAACACCAAATGAGTCCTCAATCGGCCTGCTATCCCCAACCTCCACCGATGAATCCACAATACCATCAACACCAATATTTTACCCAACCTCCACCGATGAATCCTAGCCAATACGATTGCCAAAAAACGTGAGTACGCGGAGAAATATGGATGGCTTACCGATTTTTAGATATAATTATGTTTTTTTTAAGTATTATGTAATTTTCTTTTAATTATGTTTTTTTTAAGTAATATGTAATTTTCTTTTAATTATTAATGAAATATTATGTTTTTATTAAATTGTTTAATATAATTTATGAATATAAAAAAAAAAAAAAAATATGGTGAGGTATGGTTGAGGTATGGGATGAGGTGGAATGATATTATTGGTGGGTGGTGAGCTATGATTGAGGTATGGGATCATGACTGCCACCACCTTAAGGGACGGCCGAATCTGATGGGCTAGATGGGCTCTCCATCTTTTCTTAAATTAAGCCCAATACTCTTTAATCAGTCCGACTAATTAAGTCTAATCTTGTTTTCAATTAAAATGTTGGTCATGTTCTAGGCCATTTTCTTCTTTTTTTTAGATTGATCACAATGCACTCAATGGACAAACATGGTACATGCTATATAGACCGGCATAACACATATTAGCAAAGGGTTCTCGGATGGATGTGCAATAGGTGCCGTCGTACAGGCCTCCACTTAATTGGAGTCACATTTTTATTAGTTTTGCATATAAATACATAGAATATTAAACATATATGAGTCATATAATTCAAGTTTATATGCAGTAAATTACTTCTGATGTAAAAGTAACGATTTTACTCGTATGCTACTTGTTGCTGGAGCCTAATAGTTTTGAGAAGATTGGAAATCGACGAGCACGTTAGTTGTGTTGTAAAGTTGGCAAGTAGCTTTATGTCTTCTTTTTATTTACGCATACGTAGAGATGCAAAAAAACCGGATCCGGATCCGATTAAAAAACCAAAATCGGTTTTTCAAAAAACCGGTTTAAGGAAAACCGGTTTCACTCAAACCGAACAGCTTTTAAACTATCGACTCGTTTGAAACTAGTTTAAACCGGATCAGTTTTGTTTTGTTTTTTGCCCGTTAGAAACAAGAAGACGATGTATTCCTTTTAAGTATTTCGTTTATGTATTCAAGAAACAATTTAATATTTAAATATGTTTAGTGTTTGTGTTTTGTTGGCTGTCATTCGGGTTGACCCGGCCGGGTTCGGGTCAACTCGGGTCAAGCCTCCTAAAAACATACCCGAACCCGACCCTGTTTAGAACTCGGGTCAACTAGGGTCGGGTCAACTCGGGTTTTGGGTCAACCCAAGTTTTTTGAATTGTAAAATGTTAGTTTTGTCGGGTCAACTCGGGTTCGGATCGGGTTCGGGTCGGGTCAAGGCTAAAAAAACATACCCGAACCCGACCTTGTTTAGAAGTCGGGTCAATTCGGGTTGGCCCGATTGACCCGAACATGATTTTTGACCCGAGTTGACCCGACCCGAGTTGACCCAACCCGAGTTGACCCATATGACACCCCTACTTGTATATGGTTAATAAAAATTTTACTTCAAAACATTTGGCCGCGAACCCACTGTCCAAACTCCAAATATATGGGTAAGGATCCTCTCAAGTTGCTTACCACTCAAGTTGTCCCATCTTCAACCATTGGATTAAAGTTAATCTTAACCTTTGATTTTAATCCAATGGTTGCTGATCCACCAACTTGAGTCAAGCTGGATGAAACAACTTGAGAGGATCCGTGTCCCAAATATATATAGTACAAAGAAAAAAAAGGTTTTCTGAACTGGTTTATCGAAAACTGGGTTAAACCGGTTTCAAATCAGACCGGTTTGAAACCAAAAGCTATACAAGAATGTAAAATTGACAAATTTCATAATGCAGCAGTTAATGCAAGTTCTTTTGTTAGCTTGTGAATTGCTGCCAAAAGCCATACAAGAATGTAAAATTGACCCAACATAATAGTAGTAATTTAAGAATATAATCATTAATAACACTAGTCATCACAACCAAACCTTGTGTTAAGCTCTCCTGGTAAAGCCTATTAGTTCCAAACACCCAAAAAAGGATAAATACTGAAACGAGCTAGCAACCAATCTTTTGACATTTTGCTACTCAAAGAGTTAAGGTAGTAAAACATTTAAATTAGATCCATTATATAAGATACGATCACCAAAAGAAGATAACTCAACTCACATCCCAATACCTTACCAATTTCTTTGACCAAAAGCATCACCTCATCACTGTATACAATGGAAAGTCTGAAAACAAAGTCGATAGATATATCAGTATTCATATGATAAAAGCTCACACTAGCTTTATATGTATGTGTCAATCATAAGCAACTAACCCAATGAGTGAGTACAATAGTCTCTCCCCCTAGAAATGCTCCTATTCTCCAACCCGGTAACAGAACGGTTACAACAAATCCAGTTAGCTGCAGACAGTATGGTATCAAAATGTGTCGAGTTATATAAAAAAGAGAGGCTTGTCTGGATAATTAATTAAGCTTTTAACGTTAATTACCTTCAATACCCCGAGGAAACCAAGTTTTTGGTATTTGTGACTGAATGTGTTGATAAAGCATGATGCGCTTGTCTAAAAAGGTAAATAAACAATGGTTATTCAGAAGAGGTTGAAACTTTTCCTCATAACTATGATTGGGTGCAAAATAAATGGGTGCTTATATATATATATATATATATATATATATATATATATATATATATATATATATATATATATATAGGGGAGCTTTATTTTCAGAACCCTGTTAAGTGCGGGAACTGCGAGAACTCCAAATTTGCATTAGAAAACGTGCATGTTTATATAAAACATGTATGTTTTCTTACATACACCTTAATACACATACCTGCGTATTAAGGTGTATGTAAGAAAATATACATGTTTTATATGAACATGCATGTTTTCTAATGCAAAATTGGAGTTCTCGCAGTTCCCGCACTTAACAAGGTTCTGAAAATAAAAACCATTTTGCATTGATCTGTTGCACTTAACAGGTTTTATATGAACATATGTGTTACTCAAGTATGTGTATTAAGGTGTATGTAAGAAAACATACATGTTTTATATGAACATGCATGTTTTCTAATGCAAAATTGGAGTTCTCGCAGTTCCCGCACTTAACAGGGTTCTCAAAATAAAGATACACTATATATATATATATATATATATATATATATATATATATATATATATATATATATATATATATATATATATTATATATATATTCAAGGAGATCCAAGACGTGTTAAAAAGAACCTTTGATAGCTTTGTGCTCTTCTTCCAGTTGAATCAACTTAGCTGCCACTTTGTGTTTGTTCTTCTTACCTGCAGCACATACAAAAGGTTGATAAAGATCTCCAAAACATATTTATTTATTATCTATCAGAGAAGTACAGTAACATTTAATTATACTATCACAATTTTTATCAGATAAAGATTAGGTTTATCAATATATGGATTTTATACAGAGGGTCATGGTTTGTTTTTTTTTTTGGGTATTCCAGGCCTTTTGACCGACTAATCCACGATGTTACAGGTAAAGTCCTCCCTTTCTAGGAGGTTGGTGTAGCCACTTCAGGGTCACAACACACACTACAAAGCAAGGAGGATCCACAAGAGGCCGAAATGATTGGCCCATCGGCAAAGGGCTAGAAGAAGTTATGGTTAATCCGGCTCATCCAGAACAGCTAGTCTCCATCAGAGGAAATTTCTCTAATGAGTGTTGGTATGTGCTTATTCACATACCTTTTCTCGACCAAAACCGGACCAAAATAACCAAAAACCTGACCAAAATGCCAAAAGATATTGTGTTTTTGTGTTTTTATATGTGCAGGGACGGATATCGTGAAAAAACGACAAAAGACACGGAAAACCCGAGAAAACGAGCATAGGATACGGAAAAGTCTCATAACCGAAGCCGGGAAAGACATACTTGGTCAAAAATAGCCCTGAGAGTTTCACTAAATGTCATAAATCACCCTTAGATCAACTTTTGATTATTGGCAAAACCAGTCCCTGAAATTTCAGAATGTTCATAAATGGTTCCTTGAATTAAAAAAATCCCTAATCCTTAAACACCTATACTACCCGGATTCACTAAACCCAACCCATACTCTTACATAAACCAACCCACATCACACTTACCCAGCCCAGTCATTTGCCTTGACCCGATCCAAAATATTTCACCCAGTCAAACCACTAAACCATAAGTCAAAAAAAAAAAAAAAAAAAAAAAATCCCATTCCTCTACGCGCCCCCCAATTCACCTTAAACCCAGTTTTTACTGTTCCCGCTAGAACCCTAAATTAACCGTACGAATTTTCACAGCAAATAAGGGCAATTAAGTCCAATCATGGGACTTCTAGAAGCTGTCAGGGGTGTCAGGAAGGGCAGAGAGCACACGAATGGGACACATGGCACACTGTTATTGGCTGGGACACCTCAGAAGAATTGATCTAACGGCTATTGATGAGTGGGAAATGATCTAAGAGTGAAAAGGAGCTCAGGAAGCACACGGATTGCCAGGATGGACAGCCTAGAAGGGTCCATGATCGGCTATAAATAGAGAGTTCTCCTCATGAGCTAGGCTTGTCCAATTTTCACGCTTTTAGAAAATTGTTGCCAATTTTATTCTTGTCATTTTAAAAGCTTTCGTAGTGTAAACTTTTCTATTTCAGTTGTATTTACATTTCAGTGTTGTAATTTTACCTTTACTAATGCAATTTAAGTTTTCCATTTAAGTTCCTTGTCTCATTTACATTTTAAGCGTTTACTTTGTTACAAGTCTGTCTCAATCTTTCATTAATATTCTCACAAGCTCATATGAGCTTGTTAAAGCTTTTGAAAAAGAGAGGGAGAGAGCCATTTGATGTAAGGCAAAGAACACGAAGAACTGTTGACCAAATCTAAGCCATAAAAAGTGTTAGATGTTGAATGCTAAACAATTCAAAACCTCCCTAATCCACCACACACAACACCCTCCTGATCTCACGCGCCACCACCACCAAACCCCTCTCCATCACATGCTCCGCCCACTCCAACCGCCACCGCCGTCACCCCACCACCCTCATCCGTACCGTACCGTCATCTCCGTACCGTCTGCTGGAAAAACAAATGTCATCTCTTAATCTCCACCGTCGATACCACGGAGTTTGTTCTTGTCGCCGCCGGATCTATTATCGCCAGATTTATTGTCGCCGGATCTGTTGGTGGTCGGATCTGTTGCGGCCGGATCTGTTGGTGGTAGTGGTTGATTTAAGGGAAGTGAAATGAAAGGAATTGATTAGCAGCTATTTTGTTATTTGGAGTGTTCGGATGATATTACAAAAGTGCCCTTTAATAATTAGTTATATTAAAATGAGTTTTAATCTAGACCTTTAGATTTAAAATAGATGGATGGTTGAGATCTTGTTATTTGTTCTTTAGCTAAATGTTGTTTCGTATTGAACTTTTCTCATATATGGAAAATGTTATTTGTATTATTGTTTGTTGCGTTTAATTTAGTTGGTTGGAAGGTTTTCAAACTTGTACTTTTTTGTAAATTCAGATCCAATGTTTTTTATAATTAAAAAAAAAAAAAAAAAAAAATTACATAAATGGTTTTTCTATTCAGTAACTAAATCACGAGATCTATACTTTTCTACATTTTTACTTGCATTTCCCTCTTGTTTTTTTTATTCCTAAAAAGTCAAGATTGAAAATCAAAATCGATTTTCTACAAAGCATGCTTTTTGTCGGAAAAAACAACACCCCTCTTTTTTAGAAAATGTTTTGCACGAAATCATCTTCGAACCAATTTTTTTTTCCCATTAAATTCTCTACAAATTTAAATTTCCCAATTTAACAACTAAACTAAATCAACCCACGAGTTATGTAGGAGTTAAGATGTAGACAACCTTAACTCTACGCAAAAGTAAAGAGTTTTTTTGCAGGGAGTGAGGATCGAAGCCTCGCCTTTAGGGGTTGTTTGGCTGACTAATGTCAAGTGTATTTTAACTACTTTTGTTAGCTTATCCATGTAGTAATTTGTTTGTTCCAAAACTTTTTTTTGTTATATTATAACTCAAAATGATGTTTGCAATGTTTTTGGCTGACAATGGTGGTGTTCGTCTTATATTAGTTATCTAGTTAGAGCAAACAAACAATGTGTGTTATGACTAGTTTATGGTTAAGTTGTGGCATAGGATTGATTTTTAGCTTGCTATCCATGGTTGGGTTAGCTTATTTTTGTGAATTTAAGGAAGATAAAATAGAAGCTAAATAAGACCTTTTACAAAAGGCAAGATGAAGATGCTTGACTTATATAGCTTAAAAACTTAAAAAACATAAGCACTTCCTTTAAATGAGCTATCCCAAATGCACAGTAGTTTTTTAAAATTATAGGATGCCTTTGTTTAATGATCTTTTATTACTTTAAACTTGTATAATCTTGTATAATAACAGTCATGTGCAAGTGGCATACCTTGAGGCTTGACACCTGATTTCGTTTAAATTGTTAAAAGATTTTTGTTTAGACATGAATCTAAATATTGTACATTAGCTATGATTGCGATATGTTTAGAAGACATGAATCTAAAACAGTCCACAATCAAATGCTTGTCATTTTTAGTGAAGTTAAAAAGGAAGCCCGGGTTGATATAAATCATTCGAATCAGTTGCAACAGGTCCATAAATATAATGCCACTTTAGTCTCTAGTAGACATTTTTCTTTAGTAAATCATTCAACTGATAAATTTAAATATACAGGTATGGTTGATCGTGCTGAGGTCTCAATTGAACAGTACGCACGTGATATATGGGACCAAGGATCTGACTCCATTTGTCATTGTGTCGCGGTTACTGACATGGTGACCATTATGTACCGTTTGATTGGCCGTGTGTATCTCAAATTGTCGCCCAAAATCCTCATTGATGCTCGGTGTGGAAACATCGAGGATACAAAGAAAATCATTTGCAATCCGGAGTTGGGGCTTCAGTCCATATGTGATTACCAATTTACGTTCCCAAGAACCCCGCAGGAGAAGATTGAGTATGAAGAAGGAGAAAGATATTGGATTGATAGGCTAATCAACCATGTTGGTCTGAAGCAAATCAAAGATGTGATAAAGCATAATTTGGCAGAAAATTTCCGTTGTTAGCAACGGTTGTGATGGGAGATTTTGTCCGATTTGAGGTTGCATATGAAACTCCGTTTCGACACAAACTTAGTGATGAGGAATATGCAAAGTTATTAGAAAAGGAAGACCCTCACTGCCTGTTAATTGTTGGAGCAAACTTCAGCTCTCTCTGAGTATGAAAGTGAGCATTACTGTTTAGTAAAGAATTCTTACGGAGAAAGCTGGGGTAAGAATGGATTGAGCAAAGTTGCTCTGGAGATGGTGCTGCGATTAACTGAACCAGTTCTGTCGGAGCAAAACATATCGCACGTTACATGGACCGAGAAGAGAACTTGGGCAGAAGGAAAGATAACGGTGAGTGAAAGGAGTAGAGTATCTGGGCAGCACGACACACGCATATTTGATCAGGCCTCCCCAAGCAACAGTCTCTTGCAAAACAACAGTAATAAAATGGTACATCATCATCCAACCCAATTTTTTTTTTATCATATGTTTGAATAAAGACATACATTGTCACTCCATATTAATCTCTTCTGTACTAATATTGGAAAATGCTTAGACAATGAAAACGAGGATCACTTATGCACTGTTTTTACCCCTCGTTTTCAAACTAATAAGGGTCAAAACAGTGCACAAGTGATCATCGTTTTCATTGTCTAAGCATTTTCCAATATTAGTACAGAAGAGATTAATATGGAGTGACAATGTATGTCTTTATTCAAACATATGATAAAAAAAAAAATTGGGTTGGATGATGATGTACCATTTTATTACTGTTGTTTTGCAAGAGACTGTTGCTTGGGGAGGCCTGATCAAATATGCGTGTGTTGTGCTGCCCAGATACTCTACTCCTTTCACTCACCGTTATCTTTCCTTCTGCCCAAGTTCTCTTCTCGGTCCATGTAACGTGCGATATGTTTTGCTCCAACAGAACTGGTTCAGTTAATCGCAGCACCATCTCCAGAGCAACTTTGCTCAATCCATTCTTACCCCAGCTTTCTCCGTAAGAATTCTTTACTAAACAGTAATGCTCACTTTCATACTCAGAGAGAGCTGAAGTTTGCTCCAACAATTAACAGGCAGTGAGGGTCTTCCTTTTCTAATAACTTTGCATATTCCTCATCACTAAGTTTGTGTCGAAACGGAGTTTCATATGCAACCTCAAATCGGACAAAATCTCCCATCACAACCGTTGCTAACAACGGAAATTTTCTGCCAAATTCTGAGAAATTATGCTTTATCACATCTTTGATTTGCTTCAGACCAACATGGTTGATTAGCCTATCAATCCAATATCTTTCTCCTTCTTCATACTCAATCTTCTCCTGCGGGGTTCTTGGGAACGTAAATTGGTAATCACATATGGACTGAAGCCCCAACTCCGGATTGCAAATGATTTTCTTTGTATCCTCGATGTTTCCACACCGAGCATCAATGAGGATTTTGGGCGACAATTTGAGATACACACGGCCAATCAAACGGTACATAATGGTCACCATGTCAGTAACCGCGACACAATGACAAATGGAGTCAAATCCTTGGTCCCATATATCACGTGCGTAGTGTTCAATTGAGACCTCAGCACGATCAACCATACCTGTATATTTAAATTTATCAGTTGAATGATTTACTAAAGAAAAATGTCTACTGATTCGAATGATTTATATCAACCCGGGCTTCCTTTTTAACTTCACTAAAAATGACAAGCATTTGATTGTGGACTGTTTTAGATTCATGTCTTCTAAACATATTGCACGTACATATCGCAATCATAGCTAAACAAAAATAGCTAATGTACAATATTTAGATTCATGCCTAAACAAAAATCTTTTAACAATTTAAATGAAATCAGGTGTCAAGCCTCAAGGTATGCCACTTGCACATGACTGTTATTATACAAGATTATACGTTTAAAGTAATAAAAGATCATTAAACAAAGGCATCCTATAATTTTAAAAAACTACTGTGCATTTCTGACTATGGCAGTTTGGGATAGCTCATTTAAAGGAAGTGCTTATGTTTTTTAAGTTTTTAAGCTATATAAGTCAAGCATCTTCATCTTGCCTTTTGTAAAAGGTCTTATTTAGCTTCTATTTTATCTTCCTTAAATTCACAAAAATAAGCTAACCCAACCATGGATAGCAAGCTAAAAATCAATCCTATGCCACAACTTAACCATAAACTAGTCATAACACACATTGTTTGTTTGCTCTAACTAGATAACTAATATAAGACGAACACCACCATTGTCAGCCAAAAACATTGCAAATATCATTTTGAGTTATAATATAACAAAAAAAGGTTTTGGAACAAACAAATTACTACATGGATAAGCTAACAAAAGTAGTTAAAATACACTTGACATTAGTCAGCCAAACAACCCCTAAAGGCGAGGCTTCGATCCTCACTCCCTGCAAAAAAACTCTTTACTTTTGCGTAGAGTTAAGGTTGTCTACATCTTAAATCCTACATAACTCGTGGGTTGATTTAGTTTAGTTGTTAAATTGGGAAATTTAAATTTGTAGAGAATTTAATGGGAAAAAAAAAAATTTTATTCGAAGATGATTTCGTGCAAAACATTATCATTATCATTATCAATATATTAAAAAGCCAGGAGGTTTCTACAGTGCACATCTACAGTGCTCGCTACAGTAGCAGACATATACTGGGCCAGAATTTGCAGCCCAAACCCAGTCCATTCCCCCCCCCCCTCCCCCCTCCAAATTAATCCTAACCCTAACCCCATACAAAACAACAGAAAAAAAATATATATCAAAACAATCGAATTTGGTCCGAAACTGTTAACAACTATAATCCCTAGACTAAATCCCACGCCACGCCGTCACTCACCATGAGCCACAGCTTGGCTAGCCATGTGGCTGCCTTATCAGTCAACAACCAAACGGACCCAAATTAAATCCAACCTCAAACTAAAACAATAACAACAACACAGTAAAAAAAAATGAAACAATAAAATCAGAAATCACACCGAATAAATAAAGCGCGTGGGTAGGTTTTTACCGAGAAGAAAACGAAGAGGGGAGAGTGTGGTGGTGGAGGTGGTGTTGACGGTGGCGGTGGCGGTGGTGGCGCGTGGGTGGTGTTGCGATGGGAGCCGAGGGCTCAAATCTTCAAGAAAGGGTTATAAACGGCCGATCTATCGATTCGGCTAAAAAAATGACTCGCCGGAAAACTTTTCCGATGGCCGGAATTTGGCCGGTAGGGATAGTGGTGGCCGGCGCCTAGAGAGAGAAGTGAGTGAATATTGTGTGAGAAATTTTATTAATTATGGTATTTATATTTTTGAATATATAGGGATTAAAAATGAAAATTAAGATGTGAGGGGTGTGAAATGTAAAATGGGGGCGGAGGGGCTATTCGTGCCAACTTGGCTAAACTTTTGTAATAAACTTTGCGGGACCCATTTGACATACCAAACGGACTCGAAAATTAACGAAACTTGCGCCACTGTTCACGAAATAATTTTTCCAATAAAAACAAGTATAAATATGCAATACTTTCAAAAATCAATATTTTTGACAAATAATAAAGAAATAAGGCGCGTGTAGGAGTTTTTACCGACAAGAAGATGAAGAGGAAGGTGGTAGTGGCTTGCGGTGATGGTGGCAGTAGACAGTGTGTCGCGTGGGTGGTGTTGTGGTGCGAGCTCACCGATCTAATGATTCGGCAAAGAAAAGGGTTCGCCGGAAAAAATTTCCGACACGATGGTCGCCAGAAGTTGGGAGAACCGGCGGTGTAGAGAGAGAGATAAGAGAGAGAGTTCAAAGAAATAAAATAAATTAAATTATTATTATTAGGGATTATATACTTTTGAGGTAGGGCTTAAAATGAAAATATAAGAATGAGGGGTGGGTTATGTAAATATGGGGCGGAGGGGCTATAGTTGCCAAGCTGACTAATCTTTTAATGAAAACACAGCGGAACCCATTTGACGTATCAAACGGACTCAAAAATTAACGAAATTTGCGCCATTGTTCACAAATACCATACGTTTCATGCATTCTACTTTAATGGTAACTTTAAATATTTCTCTTGCAGATAGTTTATGCAACAAAAAAAGGACAAAACACGTATAGCACAAAAATTATAAGCAACACACCCGCAGCAACGCGCGGGCTGCCCAGCTCGTTTTCTAAAAAAGAGGGGTGTTGTTTTTTCCGACAAAAAGCATGCTTTGTAGAAAATCGATTTTGATTTTCAATCTTGACTTTTTAGGAATAAAAAAAACAAGAGGGAAATGCAAGTAAAAATGTAGAAAAGTATAGATCTCGTGATTTAGTTACTGAATAGAAAAACCATTTATGTAATATATATATATATATATATATATTTTTTTTTTTTTTTTTTTTTTTTTTTTAATTATAAAAAACATTGGATCTGAATTTACAAAAAAGTACAAGTTTGAAAACCTTCCAACCAACTAAATTAAACGAAACAAACAATAATACAAATAACATTTTCCATATATAAATCAAACAAATAACAATATTTAAAAAAGAGAAAGTCTTCACCTATATATGCTGTTTGAGTGAGGGATTTAAGGGATAGGAATGTGTGTGAGTCGCCGACAATCCAGACAGCCAAATGTTGGTCTCATGAATGGAGTACAAGTACCCTAGATGATGAAAAAGGATCTTTGGAAAAATGGGCTTGGGCTAGTTGGGGCTAAGGCTTATATTATAAACCGAAACTATAATTTTTATTTTCATAAACTTTTTTGACATATTAGTTTAAGTTGGAACCTATTAATGATAGGGAAACCTAACTCATATGACTAAATTCATGCCTAAACAATTCATCATGTAACATGTGGAATGCACATTTTCTCTTTCATTATACTCACCACTAATCTTGCTATGTGTCGTGATCTTAGAGTTAGGCATGTTTTTAGGCATGAATTTTAGTCATGCAAATCATTTTCCATTTATGTATATATTAGTTTTTTTTTTGGTAATTAAGTAATTTAACATATTAGAAGCCTCGTCTAAAAATTTTAGCCTCCCTTTATGGGTTGGGGCTTATAATTTCAAAAGCCCGAGGCTAATAATATAAGCCTTTACGCCAAACGAGGCTAATAATATAAAGCCCGACTTATTTTTTAAATTAAGCACACCCGAAATGAAAGTTGTGATGATGAAAGTGAATTCTTTGGGACCAACTTAACGTTTCTTTTAGGTATGGATGACAATGTAGCGGGGAATGTCGTGATCGCATTTATCATCTTATCTTTGTTTTTTACTCTTATCTTAGAGTGCTCGGTACATGAGCCAAATAACACGCCAATTACACCCATTTGTATCGATGGTGGCGCCAAACCCATACCATTGCTTGCACCATTCGTCCGCCAATGGTACCTTCACCATTCCAATGGCTGGTGCCATTGGTTAACCTTATTTATTTATTTTTATTTAATAAAAAACGAACGCCATATAACCGGGTATAAACTAATGGCACAAATTCATTTAATTAACCTCCATTTTCACCTATAAATACCCGCTTTTAACATACATTTTTCAAACATTCCTACCAAATCACAATATTTATATACTTTCAGTTACATATATATGGAAATATCAGTAGTTTTTCATTCGACGAGTTTAGAGTAGAATCTATTCAAGGATGAAAGAAAGGCCCAAAAGTTTTCGATTCATTGTATATTTATAGATAGCCGAGGTGACACACTGCCTCTCATTAAGTAACACGGTTTACTTGTATGCGAAAACACCATCTGATCATGATTTTCGTCCATGAACTTGTTGTGGAAATCTGTCAACCGTGAAATTTGTTGGTGGGTTCTTGGCGATCATGAATTGAATGATTCTTTATATACATGTGGGGCTCTTTGATATTCTATTAACTTTTATATAATTGGTCAGAAGTATATAAATTAAACTGTATGATATAATTGATCGTCACAAATATTTAAATCAAATTAAACAAACTCATTGTGTTTTGTTAAAATGGTTATTACTTTTTACTGCTACAAACTTAATAATTTCATGCCTCTCAATGAAAAAATATGATGTACGTCCTAAAATTCTGCTTATCGATTCCTCTCAATGAAAATATAATTACTTGAATTATTCTTACGTGTAATATTACCAAAATACATGCATATGTAAAGCACGTTGCCAATAAATATGATAAAACCATGGATGGCTCTAGAATTTCACTGTCAGATTTAAATGTTAACAAACACAACGTGAGGACTAGTCCAGGTTAGCTTATTTGAAGGAACTGCTTATGGTTTTTTAGTTTTTAAGCTATATAAGTCATGCATCTTCATCTTGCCTTTTGTAAAAGGTCTTATTTAGCTTCTTTTTTTTTTCTTCCTTAAATTCACAAAAATAAGCTAACCCAACCATGGATAGCAAGCTAAAAATCAATCCTATGCCGCAACTTAACCATAAACTAGTCATAACACACATTGTTTGTTTGTTCTAACTAGATAACTAAGATAAGACAAACACCACCACTGTTAGCCAAAAACCTTGCAAACATCATTTTGAGTTATAATATAACAAAAAAGGTTTTGGAACGAACAAATTACTACATGGATAAGCTAACAAAAGTAGCTAAAATACACTTGACATTAGTCAGCCAAACAACCCCTAAAGGCGAGGCTTCGATCCTCACTAGGTAAGGTTGTCTACATCTTAACTCCTACATACCTAAGTGGGTTGATTTAGTTTAGTTGTTAAATTGGGAAACTTAAATTTGTTATTTTGTAGAGAATTTGATGGAAAAAATTGATTCGAAGATGATTTCGTGCAAAACATTTTCTAAAAAAGAGGGGTGTTATTTTTTCCGACAAAAAGCATGCTTTGTAGAAAATCGATTTTGATTTTCAATCTTGGCTTTTTAGAAAAAAACAAAAGGGAAATGCAAGTAAAAATTAAGAAAAGTATAGATCTCATTTTCTAGTGATTTAGTTACCAAATAGAAAAGCCATTTATGTACTTTTTTTTTTAAAAAAAAAAATTCTAAACATGTTTTCCATTTTCTAAACGTTGGATCTAAACATATTTTATTTTTTAAAGATAATTTTTCTAACTTGCGCGGGCACAAGATAAGAAGGGAGAGACCCACAAAAAACTACAAATAACTATTCAGGACCACGAATTTCATAGATCCGTGAGTACTCTTTTTGTACTTATTTATGAGACCATGAGTATTTTTCTTTTTTACTATTTTGCCTTCTTATCTTGTGCCGCCAAGTTTGAAAAACCTTTCTAACCAACTAAACAAACGCATATAGACTTTCAAAATTATAACAAAACACTTGAACATCTTAAAGCTAACAAACAATAATATATAAATCAACAAATAACAATGATCTATCTATAACATTATTTAGAAAAGAGAAAGTTTTCACCTATGCTATTGAGTGAGGATTAGGGGGACTAGGAATGTTAATGAGTTGAGTGTGAGTGTGTGACAATGCAGACAAATTTACGCCAAGGATGTGGTCTTTTAATAATCAATATTTGGGGAAATGATCTGCCAGGTGGACGGTTGGGATTCCCTTAGATGAAATGAAAGTTGGATGATGGAAGTGAATTTCTTTGGGACCAAGTTAACATTTTTGGTTAATGTTTTTTTTAGGTATGTCTCTCAAGTTTGAAAAATAAGCTTAAGCTCCCCAAAATCTTGCACGCCAAATACGCTCACCTGTATATGAAAGCTAGAGTTTGGTTCAATAAACATCAAAGAAAAACTAAAGATCAAATCAACCATTCTCAACCATTCATTTTTTATTAAAACAATAAAATAAACGTTCATCTTCATTTTTAAAAACTAAATATCTCACAAACCATTGATCGTTAGACGAAACTAATCATAATTCTGAATTTGAGTTTGAATAGTGGCATAGTTTTGAAGCATATCAACATGATCTTGACTTGTTGATGCATGATTACCATCGTTACTATTAGTAGGTAACTGAGGATTAGCACTTGTAGATGTTTCACTACGTATGTTAACTTCAGTTGGCTTACTAATGGTACGAACATGACCATGTATTAATTCATCAAGAGCATCATAATCACAAGCATATGATGTGTGTACCTTGTTGACAAGAGTGTCATCTTCTTCAGCATCAGTGTCATAGCTTGGAGTAGCTTCCTCTTCATGAGCTCCAAATACATCTTCCATTGGAGTGTCTATTCCTTCCACTTCTTCAACGTTTGCCATGAATACCATGCTTGGTCCAAAGTCGTCTTCCTCATCATCTGCGACCACCATGAAGTCCATAGTCTTGTTGTCAAGCTTAGAGTCATGATCTTTTTCTTGGGCTAGTGACAAGGTTTTGTTGTTGAATTTTGAGTACTCAGTATCAGTAACTGCTTTGTTTTTGCCTTTAAGATTTTTGTCATGTGTGAGATCTTTTCCAAGCTTACCTATATTGTTCAAAAGTAATTTTTCAAATTCATGGATGGTTACGGGATGGTATCTTGGAATAATGACAGGCTCATTTGGCTCATTTGGAGGAGTGCAGTAAAATCCATCCACAGTGTAAGTCATGGAACCATGATCAACAACTTGAGATGGAGTCTCTTGATTGTTTGATGGTGAGGCAGGAATAACATTTTGCCAAGAGTCCGCATGAGAGTGATTTGCATTAATGTTTTCTTGTCTTGAGAGTTGAAGTTCTTCGTCACGATGCATAGAGGCAAGATTCATCCACATATCATAAGCACTGTCTCGATAGTCCATTTCCATATAGATTTCATTTGGAAGAGCAATAGTTATGAAGAATTTTGCTTTGATATCAGCAGATTATTGAGCCCGATCTTTGTCACACAATTCTTCATAAGTTTGCAGTCTTATGATCCCTTGTGTTGCAATGAAATTCATTTGATATGGGCCATCGTTGAGTGATTTCGGTAGAAGTGTAGCATCAACATGATTGGTGATCCATAACTTAAACCTTAATCTCCAAACAGTGTGTGTTCCTGGAAGTAGCATTGGTGGTCTTGTTTCATTGCCATAGTGTAATACATCATGAATAGTAGACATTCTGATAATGGATCTTTGATATGAGGTGTTGTTTTAGTATTTGTGTGGTGTTTTAGTTTGTTTTAAATTGAGACGGTTGATTGTTTGGAGTTTTAAGTTGTGATATGAAAGTGATCAAAGTCAATTAAGTCAAAGTATCGCAACAAAAATCTCGTGAACAGTAACTATCGCAGCTCCTGAAAGAAATTGGGCAGAGTTTTCTTTCGTAAAAACATGGGTAACAAAAGTCTCGGAATATTTGCTATCGCAGAACTTGTTCTATCGCAGCAATACAAAAGCTATCACATATATTTCTTGCGATTTGAGCAGAGTTTTCTTTCGTAAACTGTCGGTAACCAAAAGCTTCGCAAAGCAAGTATCACAGCCCTTTCTATCGCAGCTCAAATCAACTGATATTGTAGTCACTATCGCAGACCAAAGAGCTATCGCAGCTATTCCTAAGCTAAGTATCGCAGCTAAAACCCTCACTGATGCGAACAAAAGTGATGCGAGCAAATCTAAAACCTTATTTTTACGAGCAAAAGTACATTTTTTCAAAATCCCTTAAACCACAAATTTCAGCCAAAATCTTCACTAAATACACAAAAAATTTGTATAGAACGATAAAGGTCTTTCTTTTTCCGCAAATATGTTATCCTAACACACGTTTTATAAGATTAATCACAAAAATGATTAAGCTTTATGTTTCGTATGAAGGTTATGATATTTTAGAGAGAGAAAGTTTTTACAACGTCTAAAAACCAAAACTTTTACACCTAATGAAGATTAAACAACACTAAAACACAACTACATGAAACAATGATTCATATTTGGCTCTTGATACTAATTGTTGTTCCAAAAATATCACGTCTACTTTGTATAATCTAAGAGAGATAAAGTGGGTGTGGACACTTTAGAGAAGAGAGCGAAACGAAAGAAACATAGTGAAAGTCTCGCATAGATAGATAAGAACACACACCTCATTTCCCATGAGGTGGGGGTATTTATACCCTTACACATAGCCAAGCATACTATCGCAATTATACAAGATCTGCGATAGGAATATGTTGTCGCAAATACAATAACTTACACAACTTTACCCTAAGTTATAACAAAAGATAAATAGAAGTCCCTGACTAATGATTTACACTTTTCTTGTTCCAACACGTTTAATTCGCACATGTTGAGTCTTGCATATGTTACCTTCAATTCGTCACACATTAATCATGAGCACTTCACATTTATTATACAAACTGAATCTTTCACTATATAAGATAACATTCAAAAGTTATCATATGCGAAGTATTAAATATATTAATCTCACGTGACTACATATTATCTTGGTGGAACATAAGGATGGGGATTGTCTCAAGTTTAGAAAGTATGAGCCATTGGATTTGATCCAATGGCTCAAATCAAAAGAAGTTCTTTTGATTTGAGCCATTGGATTAAATCCAATGGCTCACAAATGCCCAACTTGAGTCAAGTAATGGGAGAAGATCCTCACCCGGAACATAAAACATGGACCACAAAAGTCACCACTTCTCCACCAATGTCATCCTTCTTTTCTTTTTTCTTTTTTCATGTCATTTTACTCTAAATCATTCCCAATCAAATGCAACAAAAGAAAGGGGCCCACTTCCTATTTAATCCACTTAATTCCTTAAAAAATATATATATAAAATAATAAAGCCTAAGGCTTTGTTTCTTTTTTTAAAGGAATTAAGTGAATTAAAAAGCAAGTGGTCACCTTTCTTTTGTTGCATCTGATTGGGGAGTAGTGGCTTTTATTTGTCTCGGTGTTATAGACAATTTAACAAAAATAAGTGGGCCTCAACAAAAAAGAAACACAAATTTATATCTTGTGGACCCAAATCTCTTAGCAAAGGGATCAATAAGTTATAAAGAAACACCCCCTTAATCCCCTCAAAAAAATAAACGCCTCTTAAGTCTGTCTAATATTGAGTCGTGCAAGCAAATCTTTGCTCATATTGGTTGGCACAGAGCGCATGTGTGTGCCAATTCGTTTTTGGTTTGATTCTTCACCAAATCTAGATCATATTTTTTACTGGTCTCAAAACAATATTTAATATGACTTATTTTCGTTGGTCGCGATACACTTCATCAGTTCTCTTAGTTCAAACAAAGTCATATAACCAAAAAAACAAATTAGGAAGAACACAATTTCAACAAATACCATTCCATTTCGGCTTTAAATGCCTCAATCAGGGGCGGAGCCATGATTTGTAGTTAAGGGGGCCGAAGTTCATTATATAACCTCAAAAAATAAAAGTGTAAATAGAATGGTTTCCAAACTTTAATATATACAAATAAACCATCACAAAAACTTACGAATGCATTACTAAACTTAATTTTTGTCTTTCTAAAACAACATTATGGTGTTTTTGTGATCATGCTGATTTTGCTGACTAATTTACTAAAATGGAAACTTACCAAATCTAACTTAACGTATACTTTTCTTATTCTACATATAGAATGTGTAGAGGACTGTATCCGACAAATTAGGTGAAACAGCATCAGATAACAAGAAATATACGAGATTAAACACATTCAAAGATTCTATTAAGAAATAAAACAGCTTTTCTTCACACATGTTTCTCGAATAGCTTTGATTCTCTGTTTTTGTACTTTCATTTCATTAATACATAAAATTTGTTTATAGTCGATGAAATTTTTTATGTTTAGGTGAATCAGGCTATTTATGAAATTTTGTTGACAGATGAAAAAACTATAACAAAGACAATAAATGGAAGATAGAATTGCAGTCCAAAAGCAATGGATCTACAAAATACTTGCTACAAAGTTGAAATTCAGGAAGTAAATGGCAAGTCAACATTACAACCCATCCTAACTAAAGGTTCAAAAAAACAAAGCATAATTCCTACCACTTTTTAAATTCATAGTTAGAAGAACCAAACACATATTTCTTCAATCACTTGCTCCTCACTCTTCATCTTCAAAATCAGAATCCCCTCGGTCGCATCGTTGTCATCTTCAGGTTCTTCTTCTCCCTTTGTGGTCCGGCTGCATTCTGTGGTCGTGCTCTCTTTTCTGCTAAAGATGGTGCTAAAGGATATTCTCGCTTCTCAAGTTGGGAATCAAGAGCGTTAAGATCTCTTATCCATAAAGACTCGGGCTTAGCATGGCGGAGCTCATCACACTTTTTCTTCTTATCTTCCATTTCTTTCTTTAACTCCTCTATCTTCTCATCTGTGAATGATCCAATGGGTGTAGACAGCAAGTAATCATAACCTGTTACGTCCTCTTTAATTTCTTTTGTATGATCAACCTCATTTACAATTGATGGTAAAGATTGGATATGTTTGCCCTTTAATTCATGACACCACTCGCCCTCCTTCCCTTCTAAAGGAAACATAGCAATTTCTCCCTCCAAAACTTTATTGATAAAATTCACTTTGTTTCCAAGTACCCGTGAAGCTATCGCGAGCTTGTGAATCAGAGCTGTCTGTTAGCCATGACCACATTGATTATTACAGAGTCTTAATCAAGAAAATGAAATGAAACCACATCAAACTTACCATCCTCTTTTCATAAAGCTCAAGACGAAAGCGAAAGAAATCCTCAAGAACTGTACACAGAAAGAATATGAACAAGTCAGTGAACAAATTAAGAGTATAAATCAATCTTTTGTTCATGGATCTCGTACTTACTGTGTTCAGGGGTGTCATACTTCTTTAGGTCACCAATTTCATTAAGCACATGCATGTTAGCTGTGCTTAATATAGTTGTTAGTCTCAATTTTTCCAATAACACCCCCTTTTGATTTGCACTGTCAGTCATGGTAACTTCAAAATCCACTTTATCAATATTACACTTGCGAACCGTGTAAGCCTGCAAAAAGAACATTGGGTTAATAAAATAAAAATACAATATGTGTCAACTATTTAAAACTTGTTAATTTACCTTGATGTCCTCCCCAACCCGTGAAGCTTTCTCCAAAAATTCCTCGTAATCCTGAGTCCACGTCCCTACTGGGAGTTCATTGATAGTAACAACATTCTTGTCCACTTCTATACTTCCTTTCGTTGTGTATAAAATACCCTTTGATTCTTTCTCTTTCTGAATATCTCCTGTGAACCCCTGATACCATGGACGCATGGACACCACTTTTTTACCTTTTATCAGGCGTTTTAGGTTAGCAATAATGTCTCGTGGATTATAATTTGGAATAAATGAGCTACATCCAACCCCTCTTCCTTCACTTCCGTTTACCAGAACCATTGGGATGATTGGAATCCTTTTTCAAAAAAAAAATAATAATAATAAAATATATATGAATCATTATAACCAACTCAAACAATATCATACACTTGTAAAAATACACGTAGATTAAAAACTACCGTGCATCCTTGTCCTTCAAGAGGTGGATAATAAGTTTATCATCCTTGTGAAAAAGATATCGTGTGATAGAAGAGAGCTTAGTGAAAAGACAACTACCACTTGCAACATGATCTTTACCACCCTGCAAAGGAACAATAGACTTTAAAATATGCAATGTATACAAAACAGTAAATGTTTAAATTGAATATCTCACCAGCAGACGTGTACCAAATTGCCCATTCGGCTGAAGAAGGTTTATGTTGTTACTACCAACATAATTTTGGGCCATGCCGATAATGGTACCGACTAATAGACTCGCGTCACCATGATCATTAGGAGAGTGCTCAAACACATAAGCACTGAACTGAGCAACTTCAATTTCCTTAATAATGGGCTTCTTGAAAGCATAGAATAGGATCGTTCTTTGGGCAGGTTTCAACCCATCCACCATTGATGGGATAGATCTTCGGAGATCAGCCGCTAAATATTGCTTGAAGTCTATGTTGATGAAGTCGGAGTATGGGATAAGCTTCTCCTTTAAGGCAGAAGAAGTAAAAGGCTGCATCAAGAAACGATGATTGTAATGAAATTCGTGTCATGTCTCCCTGATTACTATGTTGTAACAGAAAGTTGCCCGGCATGTGTTTTTACTATACACAATCATTTAGAGTGTTGTATAATTTCAGAAAATGATTGTAATATATGAAGTAATATTTTTGTAATCATAACTAAAGGCATCAGCTATTTATTCAATAAGAAAGTTGACTCAACAAGTGGTTTGACCAATGCTAAAAAAAAAAAAAAAAAAAATCACGGTTGGAACACAACCTGCAAGTATTTAAGGAATTGCATATTTGTTACGTTTTTTTTAAGTGTTTTCTGGTCCAATCAATTTCAACCATACTGAATGATATCTTTTGACCTAAACACAATGATATTCTATCAATCACATTCAATGCCATAAGTGTTTATAACTAAGTTGACAAAAGCTGATAATAACCAAACCTTATCTCTTTTAAGAAACTGGTTTATCACCTCAGTCTTCCTACTGAAGGCCATCTCAATGGAATGACCATCATGGTCAGACCAAACAAAGTCCTTAATGTGTTCATCATAAAACTCTGCTCTTTCACTTTCAAGAGTTTCCGGCCCCTGGAGATAATGAAAAATATTAAAAATTGCAAAAACAACCATGTATGTATAGTTGCCATTCAAAATTTTCATAAACAAACCTTAAAGTAGTTTATTTTGTATTTTGTTGCTTCTTGTCCCTTTTTTTCCACCCACTCCTCATACTCGGGCAGTGTATGGAACGTAAGCACTGCATTAGTCTCCTTGTTAACGGCCTGAACAATTGGTGTTATGAACACGCGCATAAAGTCTTTCACTTGTAGTAAAGATGACCAGAAGTAGTGAAGAAAGTTGATCAATAGCCCTATCATGTGTAAACCATCATCATCCTAAAAAAAACACATGTAATGTTCTATAAGGATAACAAATGGCAGATACTTGATATTGTCAGTAGTAGTAACAGTTATTGGTACACACCTTATTAGCCACAATCATCAAGTGTCCATATCTCAATGGATTAACACTTTGATAAATTTTACCAACTCGGAGGCCAAGAACCTTCATAATGTTTTGAATTTCAATGTTATTCAGCAATTGTTCAGTAGTTGCTTCCCTCACATTGAGCAACTTACCTTTTAAAGGTAACACACTATAATTATTTTTGCCAATAAGAGATGATCCTCTCTGCAAACAATGATAAGCATTGTATTACTTGATTGGTTATGTGAATGTGACTATCAAAAGAATAGCTTACATCAAAATAATCAGAAGAATCTCCTTCTGTCAGAATTAATGTGCAGGATTCGGGATCAGGTGAACCAGAAAAGTTAGTATCTTCCAGATCAGGAATATCAAGATTCTCAACAATACTGTTCAACCGATCTGCAACTGCAAAAACATGAACAAGACAATAACATAAGCTCTCAAACCCACTAATTTCAGAAATTTTTATTTATTTATTTTTTTAAAGTATGGTTATTCCTTGTGTTGTTATTAAAAAAAAAAAAAAAAAACCCCAATCCCTGTCTATTACAATTTTCATGTATACCAAATTTACATGTTCCTCTATTTAATTGGTTACACAATTATGAATGGTAAGCTTTTATATTTATTAGAAAAAACAATACAAGTACCTTCGTGGTCGGATGTTGGAAGATCGTCCATAGGTGCCGATTTGTTTTTGTTAGGGTTTAGGATAGAAGAGAAAAAAGGATAGAGAGAGAGAGGGTCCAAAATACATATAATTTAAGTGGCTTTGTTTAGGTTTGAGCCGGTTTTTGGTATTTTAATAATTTAAGTGGCTTTGTTAATATAATTTAGGGTCCATTTACGTCATTCGGTTCATTCTTGCACACGATTCCAATACACCGGAATCCTGAATCAAACCTGTAATTAACACCAAGAAAGATCCAAACTTTTTAGTCAACGGTATTACAATATTCCCAAAGGAAGGCTACTACTTTTAGGGAGAAAACACACAATCTATTATGAGTTTGCTAAATTTTGTAAGATTGAATGGTGAAAGTCAAAGTTAGTACCTCTCTTGTGTAAGGATTAGTAGTCTTCTTTGCGGTATCCAAATCCATCGATCCACAGCCTTTATAGATAACACGTTTCCCGACACACCATCCGCAAAAAGCAGACCGTACCTGCAAAACAGAACGGGTGTCAAAATTATGCATTACTGACGAAATGACATTTACCTTGAACTTCAACATCGATGAATTTCATATGCTCACTTTTTGTATCAGCCGCTAACAAAGGACCAAAACCAAAAAGAGTTCCACAATTAACCAAATCATAACCTCTAAACAGCATAAAAACCACAATCTACATAAGGAAACGACATGGATAAATCGGAAAATCACCTGATACATCGCCATCATTCTTATGCCATTAAACCCATTGACCACATTCCACGAATCCTTGTGAAAAGCTCGAGTGTCAGTGACATAATATTAACCTACAAACCAAACACGGTAAAAGTTACAAACCACATATGATCAACACCTCATACAGAACCTAATTTCAGTTAAAGCATCACAGTAAAACCAAGTAACCAACCTCGTAAGCACAAAAAGAAGCCTTATCAGGTTTGGAAAAATTAAATTAGCTCATAAGCATGGAAAATAAGCTAGTCCAAACATCTTCAAAGCATGTCTTATAAATAAGCCATAAGCTTAACCATTATGGCTATGTTTGGCGCACGAGCTTATCAGAGCTTATCGTAGCATGAACTTATTTTTTTAGAAAAATAAGCTACCATTGAAAATAAGTCTCGTTTGGCTGACACGGCTTGAAGGAGCTTGTTAAAAAAATAAGCTACTAAATGAAATGCTAGTTGTACTAGCATGTAAAAAAAAGCTCCAGCCACCTGCTCCAGCAACCCGCTCCAGCGATCCGCTCCAGCTCCTACTTGTGCCAAACATACCCTATAAAACCCCCTAAAATCTACCTAAAAAAACGAAGCCAGCAAAACACCCAATTGTGCGAAAACCCTATAAATAAACCCGAAATTAGCGAAACCCCCAAATTATAACAAAACCCTAATTTCCGATTAAATTTTATATAAATAATTTTATACCTTTCTTTTTTTTGCTTTTGATTGATGAGCTGAAACGAATAAATTGAACATGAATCGTGCGCAAACAAAAGCTCCCAACAAAGCATAACTCTTGTGCCATGGTTGTTGTACCAGAAAACCCAAAATAAATCAAAACCGTAACTCCTGCCATATCCCTTCGTGTCCATAGTCGGGTGGATATTCCAGATGTGTGTGACACATAGCAACTATAAAAAAACAGGGGCAACAGATCTTCGGAGGAGTGGATGTGGATAAGGTTTGGTTGGTAAAATGTATAAATTTATAATGAAAGATCCTATCCGAGGATGATGGTTCCGTGTTATAACAATGCTGTTCATGGAGAGAACGTGTACATTGTATTTACTACTAGTTTCCTATACATGTGATGAATAAGGAATGGTAGACGTAAATCTTAAAGCATCTTCATTAAAATCGTTAGAAATTGGCCATGACACAAAAGACGGAAATCCTAAAAATTGCAAAGACATTGTTGGATTGAGAGGAAAAATAACCTTCGGATTGAGGGATTCAATAGTAACAGGTGATGCTGGTCTTTTTGAAGCCATGACTGAGTGAAAACGAATGGGCAGTAATGAGTGTAACCGAGGAAGATGTGATAGATTATTGATGTAATGATAATATGAAGAAGAAGAAGATGATGAAATGGTGGTTCTTGTGTGATAATATTGATTAAGTTTCACAACGGCTGCGGTGTTGTTGATGTTGATCAACCGTCTTGCTACGAGTTTCCGCATCTGAAAAGCCTTCACCTCAATGACACCAACAACGGTGGTATATACGTTCTTACAAACAAGTCCTAGTTAGAACAGGCAACATTTGAAACATGTGCAAACCGGTTCTCCTACATTGGCTTGCTATAGTTAAAAAGACAATAAGGGTAGTTACTTGTAATACAAGGATGACATAAAGGGTATGAAATTACCAAATGTGTGTGGTTAGGCTTGGTCATGGTAACAGGTTTTAAGGGGATTAAAACATTAAATCATGTTAGCCTTTTAATGTTGTTAGTACAAATGTTTAGTGTTTAAGTATTAAGACTTTAGTATATATGTATTCGTATGTATTATTAGTGTATGGGTCAGTTTAGTAGTCTGCTTATGGGTCGAAACTTTGTTAGCCCAAACAAGCCCATAAGTTAAACAGTTAGGGTAGTTATTATTAAACGGTTCCATCACAAACCATCACAACGTTTGGATGAACCAGTGTGTCGCTTAGGTTAGTATATATGTATGTGTTTTTCGTCTTGTGAAGAACACAGAAACAACAACAATTACAGCAATAAATTATAGCTATTATTTATTACTTATTCGTTATTGCTTTTATTATTTACCAACATTTGGCATCAGAGCGGTTATCATTCTTGGGAAGAAGAAGAACATCAACAATTGATCAGAACTCAGAGATTGCAATTGGATCGATCAGAAAGTTTTTCACGCCCAGATTGTTCTACTTTTTTTTATCCATCGAAGTGAAAAAAGGTCAGAACCATTTTTTGACTTTTAAAGAATAAAGGGATTATTGTTGTTCTTGGATTATTATTGTTGTTCCTGGAAGTAACGGTTGGTTTTGATTCACTCCGTGACCGAAAAACCCGTATACCGTTGTGTTTTAGAGTAGTTGGTTTGATTTGCTTTGCAACCGAAAACCTGCTTTACTATTCTTGGTTAATACGGTCGGTTTTGATTCGCTTTGCGACCGAAAAATCAGTGGACCGTTGGTATTAAAACAATTAGTTTTAGAGAAACCCGTGTATTAAAAGTTGGTTTTGATTCGCTTTGCGACCGAAAAACCCATATACTGTTATTACAAAGAAGATTGATTTGATCCGAAACTATTAGAGTTGATATCAAATTAATCATAGTTGAAGGTTGATATCGATTTGATCCGATACTAGAAAAGTTGAAATCAAAATCGATCCGAAACCGGTGGAATACGAAGTCAGATTGTTAAGATTGGTAGAAAGAAGAAAAGAAACATGACTGGGGATTCTTCAAAGAAGAATGAAAATATAGCGAAGGAAGGAGGATTGACAATGAATTTCCAGTGCCCAATCCTCAACTCTACAAATTATACTATTTGGGCATTAAAGATTAGGGCAATCTTTAATGTCCATGGAATTTGGGAAGCAGTGGAACCCGCAACGGAAACTGAAGTGGATCAAAAGAAGAACAACACAGCAATTGCAATGCTATACCAAGCACTTCCAGAAAATATGATATTGCAAATTGCTAATCTTACTTCGGCAAAGGATATTTGGGATGCGTTGAAGGTTCGACATGTAGGAGTTGATAGGGTTAAAGAAGCACGGTTACAAACGCTAGAATCAGACTTTGAATCACTAAAGATGAATGTTAATGATTCACTCGATGTCTATGCGGGAAAGATTAGTGAGATTGCATCACAAACAAGCAGTCTCGGGCATACCTTGGATGACAAGAGATTGGTTCGTAAACTTTTGGGCTCAGTACCGGAGAAGTATATTCAAATTGTTGCTGCAATCGAACAATTTGCTGATCTGAACACGATGCCATTCCAAGAGGCCGTGGGAAGATTGAAGGCTTTTGAGGAACGCACCAAGAAGCAATCTAAGGAAGAAGACATGTCAAGTAAACTTCTGTTTACCAAAGAAGATGGGAAGGAAAAGGAAAAGGAACATAAATGTGAACGATGTGGTCATGAGAGTTCAAGTAAAGAATACAAAGGACATGGCCAAGGTGGAAATTGGAAGACATGGAGAAATAAAGATAGGAATCGCCTCCAACAAAATAAGGATCATATAAGATGTTTCAAGTGTAATAAACTTGGACACTTCAGGCATGAATGTGCAAATTCGGAAAAGAAGGAGGAGGCAAACCTGATCTGGGATGTAGACGACGAACCAACACTCCTCTAACAGCAGCCAAGATAGTAATGAAGAAAGACAGCAGGCAACTTAGAAAGATGTGTAAAAATTTGATACTAACACATTAGGGGGAAATTGTTAGCCTTTTAATGTTGTTAGTACAAATGTTTTAGTGTTTAAGTATTAAGACTTTAGTATATATGTATTCGTATGTATTATTAGTGTATGGGTCAGTTTAGTAGTCTGCTTATGGGTCGAAACTTTGTTAGCCCAAACAAGCCCATAAGTTAAACAGTTAGGGTAGTTATTATTAAACGGTTCCATCACAAACCATCACAACGTTTGGATGAACCAGTGTGTCGCTTAGGTTAAGTATATATGTATGTGTTTTTCGTCTTGTGAAGAACACAGAAACAACAACAATTACAGCAATAAATTATAGCTATTATTTATTACTTATTCGTTATTCCTTTTATTATTTACCAACAAATCATATATACTAATGATTATAAAGAAAAAAATACAACATTGAAAGAAATTATCGATCTTGTACACAATTAGAATTTTTGGTATGAACATACATCAAGTTGAATCAAATGTAACATCTGTTTGAGGTAACCACGTTGAGCCGTCAATAAAAGACCTCACATTGAATTTAGCTGCTTGATCACTTGTTAACCTTGGCTTATAACCTGGCCAGTTGACCCTTTGATCAACCGTCGATCCTGGGCCTGTGTTCTGGTACTCGGCATAGAAGATAGACGAAGGTGGTTCCACACCTCGATCCCACTCAGCCCATCCCAACGGATGCAGAAACCCTCCAATACTCGACTGCATGATTACAGTTGTTGAGTAATTCTTCCAAGGCCTCCCAAGGTACGTTGGAGCTGTGAGATTATCCAAAGGGGTTATGTCACATTTCTGTATAGATATACCCGTGTTCTCATTTATATCTTTCTTTCCTTGTGCTGTGATTGTTACGAATTGGTTGGGTAATGGTTGACGTGGCATTATATTGCAGTTCTGCAACACCACTGCAGAGTTACCAAAGATGAAATCCACTGTCCCGGTAATGTTACAATCCCGGTAAAACTGGCGTTTGCTATGAGGATAAAGAGTGTCTTGGAACGCATCAAATGAACATCTGTAGAACACGGAAAAATCTGAACTTGACCTCAAAGCTACAGCCTGTTCTTTGATTCCACCCGCCGTGTTCCTGAACCCCATATCCATTGCTATGAACCCTTTTCCCGATACACCTATTATATCATATAACAGTGTAATTGTTAGAAAAATAAGTTAAAGTGAGACGTAAATTGCTTATTTGTTTAGAACAAGCAACTTAGAATTGGTCAAATAGTTTCTCAGCTTAATTAATAATACTGTTTTGACTGTTTTGAAGGAAGAAAAGATCATATACCAAAGGTGGAAGTGTTGAAAGTAGCGACGCCGTCGATCTTATTTAAGCTGGCCGAAACAACTGTTTTATTCATGCCATCACCATAAACCATGACGTTCCAAAACGATTTGTCCAAAACAACATTTTCGAAATACTCTCCTTCCTTAATGTATATAACAAACCTCTCTTCACTCTTCCTCGGGACCATTGCCATCGCGTCATTTATAGTCATCACATCTCCACTTCCGTCTTTAGCCACGGTCACATTTGGCGCAGGCCTATCTTGAAGCAACCTCCGCGTTCCTGCCCCAACCCATGCTGGAAACTCGGATTTCATTTCCCCTAACAACTTTCTATGTAAAGGTATATCTAGAGTCTTGAGTATCCCCGACATTTTAGTAATAATAGCCAAACTATTGCTTGTATATTCTGTCGAGTTTTCCATTTGAGACTTCATTTGTTCAAGAAAACTTGATTCCATTTCTTCTAAGGTATCCGAACAAGTTTCTTGATTGGTCAAAGACGCGCTAAGCCATGTCCTCAAGTCGTCGATTTTCTCAAGTGATAACATATTTACACCAGGCTGCACGTCCACTAAAGAAATGGAATCATTTAGATTATCAGCCGCTTCATCTAAGACCGTCCCACATACTTTCAATGCTGAGATATCGTTTGCTTTGTTAGTTTCACTGATTAACATGTCAGGATACGAAGACAAGGTGGTCAAAGAATCGAAAGCAACTAGTAACGAGAGCTTAAATATCTGTTGGGGGTCGGTTGTGTTGGATTTATCTCTAGAAGTGATGCTAGAGTAGCATGAGTCGGGATACTGAGTCTGGCTACAAACTGCTTTGATGGATTGGGCTGATGAATTAATGGTTTGTTGGCCGTTGGTATTTTTGTTATCATTGTTGTTTCTTTTGTGAATAAGGGTTCCAGCAACTGTTGCAATGATAACTGCAATAAGAAGGAAGGTTGAGACGAGAATGATAGCGATACGTTTACGTGATTTGCGACGAAAGGCTTGATCTTCGTCATGATCAAACTTGGACTCCATTGATCACACAATGAAATTTGTTTGTGGGTTCTTGGCTTCATGATCAATGCTTCTTTATCTTTATATATACAGCCGGGGCTAGCTCTTTGAAACTATTTTATTAAATAATTTTATATACCCCAACTGTATGATATATATATATAATTGGTCAAGTATATTCCTTTGAATTGATCGTCACAAATAAATCATAAGTGTTTTATAAAATGAAGTAAACCATCTGAACGCATGCTTGTTCTTACATAGTTGTTAAAAGGGTTACTAGCAGGGTACCCGCGCGTTGCGGCGGCGGGTACCCTGAAATAAAATTTTCCGGTGAATCATGTATTTTAGTTTATTATGTTTTTTTTTACAATACATTTACGGATATCAAGAATTTCGTTTAGCTCGTGCCTGTTTGGGCTTGAGCCCGTTGGCTCGTGTCCGTTAGGGCTCGAGCCCGTTTGGCCCATGCCCGTTCGGTCTCGAGCCCATTTGGCCCGTTGCCCGTTCGGGCTTGTATATTTGTATCATGTGCTTTATTATTTGTATAGCAGGGTACCCGCGCGTTGCGGCAGCGGGTACCCTGAAATAAAATTTTCTTGTGAATCATGTATTTTAGTTTATTATGTTTTTTTTTACAATACATTTACGGATATCAAGAATTTCGTTTAGCTCGTGCCCGTTCGGGCTTGAGCCCGTTGGATCGTGTTCGTTCGTGCTCGAGCCCGTTTGGCCCATGCCCGTTCGGGCTCGAGCCCGTTTGGGCTCGAGCCCATTTGGCCCGTTGCCCGTTCGGGCTATAATATTTGTATCATGTGTTTTATTATTTGTATTAGTGACATTTAATGCAAGAATTGTGTTTAAGTTGGTTGTACAATATGCTTGATAATTTGTATTTCTTATGTAAGGGGTGTTTTAATTATTTAATAACTACATTAATTGTATTTATTGACCCGTTAATTAATTGTATTTAATGTACATAATAATTTATTTATTGTATTTAATGTTAGTATTTCTATTTTAATTAGTTGTACTTTGAGCTTAAGAACTTGTAAATGTTAGAAAATGTGTTTTAATTACTTGTACTTTTAGCTTTATAACTTGTATTGCTTAATTTTAAGTATTTCTATTAATAGTAGGCCTTTGTGCATTATAAGATAGTTAGATAAGGGTTTTTACAAAATGAATAATGCTGATTTATTCTTGCCGCCAAGTTGTAATTAATTAATTAAAATTCTGTTGTTTTTCAAAGTCACAACTCACAGTATATGTTAACATCATATATTTTGAGACCTGGTCGTCTCAGTTTGTTTGTTGGGGAGGCTATCGCATAATATGACATACGTACCCTTTGTCCGTGTTTGCACGATAATGTCGTCATAACTAGATAGTATAAGAAGGTGATATATATAAACCCATTTGTAAATTATTAAGGCAGGCAATGTTTCATAGCTGTTCATGTATTTGGAGTGATAATCCGGTCGATTATATTATATTTTCTTAACACAACATCCAAATGCAACCGACGCTAGCTATGCAATTTCACCGTTATTTCTTCTCTTATTTTATACTAGTAACATTTAAACAGATTCTAGATGAAAAAGACCATAAACACTAGTAATATATTTACGTTGTAAGATATGTTATTACTCGAGCAATGGCTAGTTTGAATAATTAAATGTCATCAACTTAACCTATTACTGTACTATATATTTACGCGTATATGTATGCTTTTGTCTGATAACCAATGTCGTCTAAACAAGAGAAACCGAATTCCAAAATCAGCCGCCTCAAAATGAACTTAATTAGTTCGATTGAGATAATTTCACCCTTGGTTAATATCAAAAACCGGATAATTAACTATTGACATCACTCTAATTGATTTGGTTAAGCAAGACCGTAGTGTGTAACTTTATTCATGATTTTTGCATGTTAGTTAGATATTAAGTTTGATAATTCTCATTAATCCAAAGGTATAAATACAAAACAACAGCTTGAAATATAAGCAAGTTTAATGAGTTAAAGCCTAATCATATCATATAGATTAAAAAAAAAAAAAAAAAAGTCCAATTCATTTATTGTACGTGGAGTATTAAAGATTAATGTTAAACAAAATAATCACTTTTTAAAAGTTGTCACAAACCTTTCAAATTTAATATTTGGTATACCAAACGATAGAGAACGTAAAACATATACAAATTCAATTTAGACTTGAATTTGCATCATAAAAGAATGGCCATTAAAATTAGTCTTTTCATATTACCACACAAGTTAAGCTTAGTTAATAGAGAAGGGACTATAAATAACATATTCTCATTATTGCTTCCGGAAATGGGTAATAATTCAGCCCCGTTGATACAAAAGTTGGGCGTTCCTTGATAGGACTTCTATTCTCGTACCAATTGAATCTTAATGCTCGATGGAACCTGCGCACTAAGAAAAAAGAACAAACACCGTTAGGCTTATCGAGGGATTGTCTCCCCCGATTATCCTCCGGCGTGAGAGTAAGTAATCGAATGTAGGGTTTAGTAAAGGGTTAGGGTTTATTGAAGATCGTACCTCTACCGAGGGCTGGAATGCCCTTTATATATGCACGAAACCCTAGTAGGTTTCGTGTTCCCTACTCCTCGGCGTGTTAGCCGACATCGGATATTTGGTATATATCCTCTTTATTTAGAAGATACTCCATATATTATCCGGAAATAACTTTGGGCTTGGGCCTTGTCGACCCAAGTCACATAACTGGTAGTCCAGTTGCGGCCCATACGTGGTGGGCTTAATTGTTAGTATTGTTTACTAATCGGGTTCGTGACCCGGGTATGGACTATACGTCATCATGTCCCCCCAGTCTAGTATGCGCAGGGTAAAACCTGCGGATGCTAGACTAAAGTCGTGTCGAATTAATTCCTCACGCGTACGCGGGAAGCTTTCAAAAATATACCGCCTAAAAAATACACGTATCATGTATCTAGTCCAAAAAAGTGCAATTTGGGTACCTTGGGAAATGGAGAGGTTGCCCACTTGTCTTGTGCCATCCTTTATCCTAGCCACACGATTTGAGATAGTGGGATACACGTGTCACTCATCTGTGGTGGATGGGAAAAGTATATAAACTACCGCCTCTCATTCACTGTGACGTCCACAGTTAAAAAATCGCAATTCCACCATTTTTACATCTTCAAATCTGCTTTCAAGAACGATAATTCATAGGTAATAGCGCGTGCGCACATAGTCTGAATCACAAAATGGTAGCGCAACTTCATGATTTCCGTTCTAACATAACCGAGGAGGAACTAGTGCAGTTCACTTCGGATTATTTTATCCCTTTGGGCCTGCGCCCAGAGGTACCAGGTCCGAATGACACCATCGCGGATTTCCCTGCCGGGAAGGTGGGGTTATATACGCGCTTTTTCGAGTGGGCGAATCAGCGCGTCCCCATCTCCGTGTTATTGAGTGACATACTCCATTATTACGACCTCCACATCTCCCAGTTGCATTGTATTGGTGCTGGGAAGATTGCTAATTTTGAGGTGAACTGTCGCTTGTTAGCGGTTCACCCATCCCTCCACTTATTTCGCGCGTTTTATCACGCGACGTGGTCAAATGGGTGGGTTACTTTCTCGAAGCGCGTAGGAAGGTTACAGTGCTATGTACAGAAGGTAGATAAGCTCAAGGATTGGAGGGAGAAGTTCTTTTGGGTTGATGATGCTGTCTTCCCCTCCAATTTTCAATTCTACACCCGTGCCAATCTGCCCAAGGATGAGCGCCCTCCTGAGACGTGGTATAACGTGGATCATGCGGCGATAATAGATGAGAATCGCCTTCCGATCAAACCGTATCCGGAAGCATTCCTGGTGCACATGGGCATCAGTCGCAACTATTTTGAGCATGAGACAGAAGTTCCCACATTCTTGCATGCGGATGGCACGGGTGGGTGCTCCTTCTATCGCCTTACTGTCGTTATTAGTGTAAGTGTTTCTTCGTCTTTCGTACTTTATGTAACATGCTTCTTTTTGTCTATTTTATGCGCAGAGATGGATCTTTTTTCGGTTGTACGTCTGGAGAATCCGCGTTCCGTGGCAGTGGGAGTGCGTCCTTTGGGGGATGGTGAGCAGACTATTCTGCAGGCGACGGCAGGGCGCGTCGTGGATTTGGTTATCCCAGATCCCGAAGGCTCCCCTGATGTGATCGTAGCTGAGCCAATACAGGAGGTGGCTCCTCCTGTGCAGCCAGGTCCTGACGCTGCGCAGCCTCCTCTTCCTGAAACGGTGATCCATTTAGAGGAGACTGACAGTGAGATGGAGGAGAGCTCCCCACTGACGCGCAAGAGAGCGCTTGGCAGTGATGGTGAAGGGCCCTCCAAGAGGCCGCGGACTGAGGCTGGGGGAAGCTCGTCTTTTACTGAGGTGCAGATGAAGTAAGTACCTTAGTTATTAGTTATAAACTTTTGTCAAGTTATATTTTGTGCTAACTTTGTTCCTTCGTGTCCTCAGTGTGGATGTTGAGAAGTCTGGTGGAGGTGTGTCCACGACTGAGACTGAGAAGGAGAAGGACGTGTCCTCGACTCCTCCCCCCATGTAAGTATTTTTTAGCAATTCCTTAGGATTTTGTGTATGCTTGACCGTGCGCTAACCTTGTTTCTTGATGCTTTGTGCAGTGAACAGCCTGTGGAGGATGCTGGCGTCCTAGATGGGAGTGCGCCACCCGAGGTGAGTCATGCTCTGGACGGGGCGCGTTCACCGAGGGATGTTGAAGTGGAGTCAAGTCCATTTGACTCTACGATGGAGGAGCTTGCCTCTATCGCTGTGCGCCAGTCTGAGCTGGTGGCGCAAGCAAGGGTGCACAAGTCTGAGGAAGTTTCCAGACTGCAGGTGCAATTAGCGTCTGTGCAGGCTGAATTAGCAAGCTCTAAAGCTGAGCAGCTGAGCTCCAAGGCTAAACTGGAGCGCGCAGAGGCGTCTGCGCGAAAAATGGGTGAGGAGAAGGTCATGGTGATGGCTGAGCTGGAGCGAGAGCGTGCTCATGCGGACCGTCAGAGGCGTAACTCCTTATGGGCGCTGAAGTACTTGGAACAGAATAGGAGCAAGCACTTTGCCAATATTGAGGAGTTTCGCAGTCGCGTGGAGCTTGCGCTGAAGACGCAGGAGGAGAAGCTCCGCAAGCTCAGCATCGAGTATGATGAGGAGCTATATCCTCACATGGTTCAGGCCATAGCTGAGCGCAGGTACATGATGCTTTTATCTCTTTATAGCTTGTGTATATTTGAGATCCTTTTTCTTATTAACACTTGTGTTATTTCGTAGGTGGTTGATCAGTCATGGTCTTCGCCTGGCCGCCATGTGTACGCTGGAGCATCCTGAGGTCACCGCATCCTTTGGGAAGGTTGTGAATTGCGCTATTGCGCACGGTGAGACCTCGGCCGCAGACAAGCTTGCGGAGGCCAAGTTGCTGACTGTGCCGCTTGCTGAGGTGCCTGGGTATAAGGCGAATGCCCATGCTGAGCTTGTTGCTGCCATGGATGAGCTAAAGAAGCTTGAGCTTTCGCATATCGCTCTCTTGGAGCGTGATCAGGACCAGCCAATCAGCGTGATCATGGCGGGGCTCACTCTTCCTAGGCATCTGCAGGATGATGCAGATCAGCAGGTGGACTTCTACTTGAAGCCTGATGTAGCGCAGTTGAAGGTACCCATTTTTGCCCAGCCTCGTGACATTCTGAATCCTTTCCGTCTTGAGAAAGAGATTTCTTTGCAAAGGTCGCTAAATGCGCATGTTTCCAGGGTCGCACGAAAGAAAGGCGAGAAAGGAAAGGCCATTCTGTGCGGCATAGGCGCTGCGCATCAGCCTAGATCCGATGGTGTGCCTGTCTGCGTGGCCACTGTTTCCCTTAATGATGCAGAGTTGTTGAAGAGGCTCACGGATGCAAAGGAAGCGGCTTTGAGCGGGGGCTCCAGCCAGTTAAGGCGTACATATAGTATTTAACTTTTTTGTACAAGTCTTTTTGTAGAAACGTATTCTATAAATAAAAGGTTACTTTTTGTACTTGGTGTTTTTGTAACTTCTAAATACTTATGCTTTTGACCTCGTAGATCTTGTATGACTTATGTATCTTTGCGTGAAGATATCTTTAAGTGTCTAAGCGTATTTAGAAAGAGAAGAATCATATTCGTGTATGAATTTCCTTAAATATTGACCGTAGTCGTGTATTGAATTTGTCTAACTTATTGTAAAGAAAGAAATCATAGTCGTCTATGTATTTTTGTAATTTTACTTGTCGTATTTTACTTTAAGGAGTCAAGAGTCTTGACTTCCTGAGTTGTTAAACGCGCACAGTGTGCCCTTTTGCGCATCCGTCGTGGGGTGCGTAAGGAACTTGCGCCAACGTCTTGAGCGCAAGGTGTTTAACAAGGATTCGTGATCCAATGTTGATGGGTTTGCAACCCTCTTACTCAACGAGTTGTTTATTAGGTTAACTCATCCTTTCTGCCATCGTGGGTCTTAGTGTGTGCATGCACGCCATGTAGGCAAGATTATAACAATATTGAAATACGATGATAAAGATGCAAACAATAAAGTTAAATGTGTTATGGAGTTAGCTAGAAACCATAACGTTTTATTAATACTTGCAAGTTTTGAAAAAGAATACTTATCTAGATAATACTTAAAAAATAAAATTACATGGATCTTTATTGGGGGCACTTTCTAAAGCGCATGAGTGTCCATGTTGGGCCGTAGCCTTCTTCAAAGATAGCACCGTTTAAGGTTGCGAACGTTCCATGTTCGCTGTAGCTCACGTCCGTCCTTGTCGCGTAGCTTGTACGCTCCATTGCCAAGTGCTTCTATGACCTCGTAAGGTCCTTCCCACTTTGGTCCTAGCTTACCAGTGTCTTCTGCGCGGCTTGAGTCATTGTCGCGGTATACGAAGTCGCCTGGTCTGAATGAAGTGCTGCGTACTTTGGTATCATAGTATTTTTTCATTCTCGACTTAGCTTTCTCTTCGCGTATTGCTGCACGTTCACGTCGCTCTTCTAATAGATCTAAGTCTATGCGCCGCTCATCGTCATTGGTTGCCACGTTAACTTCCGCAGTACGGATGGTTGGCATTCCAATTTCAGCTGGTATAACCGCTTCTGTCCCATAGACCAAAGAGAAGGGGGTGTCCCCGTTGCTAACCTTGATGGTTGTTCGGTGCGCCCAGAGAACATGTGATAGTTCTTCTACCCATCTACCTTTGTGTCTGTCCAGGCGCGCTTTGATTCCTTCGCCCAGACTTCTATTTGCGCGCTCAACCAGACCATTGGTTTGTGGATGAGTTACTGATGCAAAGTGTTGCGTGATGTTCAGTTGTTCGCACCAATCTTTGAACGGGTTATCACGGAATTGTTTTCCGTTATCAGAGATAATTTCTCCAGGCAATCCAAAACGACATACTATGTTGTCTCACACGAATCGTTTCACCTGGTTACCTGTTATAGTTGCTACTGCCTTTGCTTCGATCCACTTGGTAAAGTAATCTATTGCCACAATGAGGAATTTCAATCCTCCTGCGGCAATGGGGAAAGGTCCAGCGATGTCGATACCCCATTTGTAGAAGGGCCATGGCGATGTAATAGGTGTTAGTTCATGTTGTGGTCGGCGCGGAATAGGTCTGTGAACTTGGCAATCATTGCACTTCCGTACCAAGTCACGTGCGTCACGGTGCATAGTTGGCCAATAGTATCCAGACCTTAGGGCGCGCGCTACAATGGATCGTGGTCCTGAGTGCATGCTGCATGAGCCTGCGTGGATCTCTCGAAGTACATAGTCTGCCTGGAGAGGTCCAACACACCTAAGCCATGGTTGTAGGAATGAGCGTCTATATAAAACGTCGTCTCTGAGCTCGAATCGCTGCGCTGTGCGTCGGATTCTTCGAGCTTCCTTCTGCTCTTGGGGAAGTATGCCCTTGCTGATGAAGTCAATGATCGGTGTCATCCACGTAGGATTTTCCTCTTCTATCACCGTGGATATTTCCATCTCTGTGATTGACTTGTTTTTCAAGGTTTCCACCAAAACTTGTTTCGATAGATGCGCAAAACTGGTGGATGCAATCTTGCTCAGCGCATCTGCTTTCCTATTTTCACTCCTGGGAACCTGCTTGATGATAAACCTATCGAAGTTTTGGATCAGAGATTTGGTCTTTTCGAGGTATTGGATCATGTGTTCCTCCTTTGCTATATATTCTCCTGACACGTGGTTAGCCACTAGCCGCGAATCGACATTTACTTCTAGGTTGCGTGCACCCATTTGAGTTGCGATGCGTAACCCAGCTAGGAGTGCTTCGTATTCTGCCTCGTTGTTCGTGGCTGTGAATTCAAAACGCAGTGCGTAGGTGAATTCAACTCCTTCTGGGTTGGTGAGAATAAGGCCACCTCCTGATCCATCTACGCATGAGGATCCATCAGTAAATAGAATCCATGGTTCTTGAAGTTCCTCCTTGCTTGTCGCAGGTGGAGTGTCCGTATCCGGCTTCTCAATGATGAAGTTGGCCAATATCTGCCCTTTAATTGCAGTGCGCGGTCTGTATGATATGTTATGCTCACCCAGTAACACACTCCATTTTTGTAGGCGTCCCGATGCGTCGGGTTTCGATATAACCTGTTTGATGGGTTGGTCTGTGATAACAGCGATTGGATGCGCCTGGAAGTACCTGCGCAGTCTTTTCACTGCAAACACTAAGGCTAGGACCAATTTCTCCATTGCAGTGTAGTTAATCTCCGTTTTCTTCAGCGCCTTACTAACAAAATAGATGGGTGTTTGGACGGAGTTCCTGTCTGTCAATAGCACTGCGCTGACTGCTCCTTGGGTCGCAGATAGATACATGATCAGTTCTTCCCCTGGTCTGGGTGCGACAAGTTTTGGGAGTGCTGCTATGTGTTGTTTGAGCTGTTGGAAGGCTTCTTCTGCTTCCGCAATCCACCTGAAGTCTCCCTTTTTGGTGCACTTCTTGAGTGTCTTGAATAGGGGAAGTGACTTGTCTACTGATTTGGATAAAAATCGGTTCAGTCCGGCTAGCTTGCCGTTTAGTGACTGAACTTCTTTCAGTGTGCGCGGTGAGGGGAGGTCAATGACTGCTTGAGTCTTCTCCGGGCAAGGCTTGATCCCATCGGGTTCTATCAAATACCCGAGAAACATGCCTTCCGTAGCGCCAAACGTACACTTCTTGATGTTTGTTTTTATATTTATTTTTGTTTTTCCAAAGAAATATTCGTGAGAATATTTTCCCGGGTCGTTCTCCCAACGAAGGTTTGACGGCGAATTTGTCGAATCGGTGACGTGAAAATGTGAAGTGAAAAAGTGAACGTGAAAGATTATTTTTTAGAATTGATTACACTATAATAAGTAAAATTAAAAGCAATCTACGCTATTAAAATAAATGCACACAAAGAAAATTCAAATAAATGCAAATCCCGGGCTAATCCCGAGATTTATAAATCTATTAGTGAAATTATACTTAAAAATAGAAATAAAAATAAAAATAAAATCTAATGGACGAAAATGACTTTTATTAAAAACTGATTTTATAAAAGAAATTTAAGAAAATTAAGTTTTATAAAAAAACGAGGGACTAAAAATGCAAATTTTGGAAACTTTATTTAAACTAAAACTTTTAAAACAAAAGACAAGGACCAAACTGTATTTTTCTGAAACTTGTTTAATACACTAAACACTTTTAAACAAAGACAAGGACCAAACTCGCAACACCTGAAACTTAAGGACTGATTTGCAATAATCTGAAAATGGAAAATGATTTACTCTAGAATAACAGCCCCAGGTTCGATTCCTGTCTTTTACACATCAATCTAAACTATTTTTTTTTTCTTTTTCTACTTTTGCAAATCAAACCACAACTAATTAATACTAATTTTTATGAGAAAGAAAGATCAAGAACAATGCTGAAATGAGCTGGGAAACAGCTTAGACAGACCAGTGGAGTTTTTGTACTTTAACTTGAAAACAGCCTCAGCAAATTCATCTTAAATCCTTTAAATCTTATTACTAATTACTAAATACACAGACCAACACTTCCTAACTATCAAAACTAATTCAAACCTTATTACTAATTCAACATCAACTAATTCAGACCTTATTACTAATTCAGCAAGTTCATCTTAAAACCTTTAAATCTTATTACTAATTCTAATTAGAAACTATACTTAGACAGATTTTAACTACAACATCAACTAACTATCAGACAAGCAACCATCAATATCAATTAGAAACAGCAGAACTAATACTATGAACTATGAATAAAATAAAAATGAACAAAACTTACAAGCTAATTCCCCTCAGCAAGAACAGAGGAGATTTCCAAGAAGCCTATCTTTAAGATAGGCTAAGCTCTTCCCGGGTTAGCTCAACTTATCAGAATTCCACAGATCAATGATTCACAACACATTTGACTTTCGTTGACTATTTGAATTTATTGTGTAAACATGGAATGAAACTTCAATAAAAACTTACACTAAGCTAGCAAGCTTATATAAGCTTTTGAAACTAGAAATCAACTTAATAAGAAGCTGATAATGTATTTTTTTTTTTTTTTTTTTTTTTTTTTTTTTTTTTTGATCAGATACTGATACAGGTACAACTAAATGACAATTAACTTCAAACTTAAACTTTCCTTTTGTGATGTGCTGATATTTAAACAAGAATAAACTAAAAACTGAATCAATTATAACCAAATGAGAAATCGGATTCAAAGAAAATTCAAACTTAAACTTTCATTAAAACTTAAAAAGTTACAATACTCCAATCGAATGAACATAAACAAAACAAAAAATTACAATAATCAAACAACTAAACTTAAACTAAAAATCACAATTCGATTTGAAAGACTGAAATTCTAAAAGTATTTTGACAGCATAACTTTGCTAAAAAAAATTACATACTGAAAATGAAAAATCCTATCCTATTTATAGGCCTCGATCCGAACCTCTGGGCTATGCCATGTTGGCGATCCGCGTGCGTTTGTGTTAGTTTGGAGCTCATCTCAGCCGTCTAAATCAATCCCACTCATCATAGCCCTTGGATTGCTCTATCTTGACGTGTTCTAACCAATCACGAGCTGCCACCTCATCCCCTCGTGTGCTAGTTCGCTTCTGACAAGGCCTGACATACTCTGATCCTTCTAGAAGTCCTTTGATTTGACTAAAAAGCCCTTAATTGCGGTAATTTTTGGGGAGGGATAATTAGGGTTCATGGTGGGTGAATTGGGGATCGGGTTTATTTCTTCGGTGAGAGAGAGATAAGAAAAGTGAGGAGTGTTTGTTTTTATTTTTATTTTTATCTTTTGACCGTTTGTGAAATTTTGACCGAAGATAAGGTTTTATCTTTTGAGGATGGATCGAGTAAAAGTGATGGGCCGGTTTTGATTTTAAAATGTGTTGGGCCGGATTGGGTTGTTAGTTTAAGGAAGTGGGTTGGGATCATATTTAGCGTGGACCGGGTTTTAGGATATTAGGATTTAAAGATTTTAAACACTAGGGACCATACATGTAATCTCTGAATTTTTCAAGGACTGAACTTGTCATTTTTTCAAAGTTGAATCCAAGGGCTAATGTTGACGACTTCAGATAGATGGAGGACTTGGGATGCCTTTTTGACCATTTTCTTTGTTCCCGGTTCCGGTTCTGAGCCTTTTCGCATCTCGTGCTCGTTTTCTTGATTTTCTTGTGTCTTTTGTCAATTTTCACGATATCCATCCCTGCACATATAAAAACACAAAAACACAATATCTTTTGGCATTTTGGTCGGGTTTTTGGTTATTTTGGTCCGGTTTTGGTCTAGAAATGGTATGTGTTTTAGCACATACCAAAATCCCCCAGACTAAGTATTGCAATGTCCTCATGCAATATTATAAAAACTCCCCGATTTTCCTTTTATTCTATTTTTGTATTTTTCTTATTATTCGAGTGACGGCTTTGTTGATAATCATTATCTATCGATAATTTTTAGGGTCATAGAGTAGAAACACAACTCATAGAGGAGTGACCATAAGGATAAAATTCTTCGTCCTTGATTTTTCACATGCTCCCAAACTAAGCTTATAAACGAGATCACAACCTACTTAGAAATTAGATGCCAACACTACTCATGGAAGTTACTTGTATAAACCTCTCGCTCCCATTTTCTTATTTTTGTTTCTACTTATTTTATTTTTGTGAGAGAAATGAATTTCTTCATAATCATCTCGATTTTACAATTATTAGTCCGATAAAGATACCAAGTTTAAAACGCTAAGTAGTTTTCCATCTTCTTGCAAGAAAGTTTGCCTTAAAAATGAGGTCCACATCAAGGTTATTACATACGTCCAAGACTGAAGAACTCATACAAACATGTAGACATAAGTTGTGGAGAAACATCACGTGCACCTCATGTGCCCGATCTAGGGTCATTCACATGCACCTCACGTGCCATCAACTTGTCTAACACAATAAGCACAAAATCCATACATCTCAACATACATTTTTTTTTTTTTTTTTTTTTTTTTTTTTTTTTTTTTTTTTTTTTTACTTTACATTTTTCTTCACTCAATAACTTAATACCACGGGATTACCGGGTGTTTCCAAATCATCAAACAATCAATAGTAACCCTTAGAAAACGAACCTTCACGGTTTAAATCCAAGACCTTACCGCCTTTAGAAGTAAGGATCCAAGGTCCGATCTCAATCCGAAATCTAAGAGCACTTTACAACTTATTCACTTAATACGGGACCTTGATGTGTACCCAATCTTTAGAGCAAAAATTCTTTTAAGAAGATGGAGAACTAAATTTCGTTCTAAACCTAAATATCTTTAATTATTTATACAATATATGGGGTGAAACAATTTTACGGGAGCAAAAGGCCACAAGTACCTACGACGAGCTCTAAAGAGAACCAACTACTCCACGTTTGGCATCTAACTTCTAAATAAATTCTATCATTTCTCGCTCTTCGCACATTTAAAAATCTCAAATAATGAAATTCGCGAATACTTAGCCGATAATCAGCCACGCATATATAAAGTCAGTTACAGAAACTTGCAAATTCTTGAAAAGAATTCGCGTTTTCTAGCTCCTTATGTAAAAGACTAGCGAAAGCTTTAAAGCCATGCATGTATAAAGTCAAGTACGGGAACATGCAAAAGAGCAGCTCCTTGTGTACAAGACTAGCACAAGCTTATATGATTATCATTGGTTAAGGGAACAAGCTAGGGCTCAACACGCCCGGTCAAGTCAAAATTTTATTCCTACTCTACCCAGCGGAAAATCAACAAAAATGTCAAAACTTATTATATTTTTGCACAAAATTTTTTTTAAATTTTCTCATTTTTTTGGATTTTTTTTTTTTTTTTTTTTTTTTTTTTTTTTTTTTTTTTTTTTCAATTTTTGAGGAAAAACGGGGTTGCACGAGACAATAGCAAAAATGCAAGGCAAAAATCAAATCGCAAGATTACCCCCCCAGACTAGAACGAGACATTGTCCTCAATGTCTTAAAGGTATGGGCATCCCTACAAAAATCTAAGGCCGTTTATTAATTATGCCAAAAGATAAATGTAAAACGATAAGATTTTAGGATATCGGATAATCAGCGGATGATGAAACTCGAGTAGCGTGAAGGAAACTACGAGCACGAGAGTCTTCATCATCAGCATTCCTGGACACATCACAGAAAAACAACGAGACACAAGATATGGAGGAGGAAGCCCTCCTCTTTATTAAGAAAATAGAAGGAAGATAGATGGATAAGCATGGGGTGCCTCCCATGAAGCGCTTGTTTTTGTTAACCGAGTCACATGAGCTTGACTCGACCCCGCATTTAGTTGTCCATGGGGAAAGTTTGGAGATCCGGGACAACCATGGATGGTACGTCCCCTCCAAAATAGTGCTTCAACCTATGACCATTCACCTTAAAGTTTGGACCGTCATTTTGAGCTAACTCGACGGTTCCATATGGAAAAACTTGAGTGATGGTAAATGGCCCAGACCAGCGGGTTTTGAGTTTGCCCGAGAAAATCTTCAATCGAGAATTAAAGAGGAGGACTTGATCACCAACGTTGAAAACGCGGTTTTTAATCTTTGAGTCATGAATCCTTTTTGTTTTCTCTTTGTAGATCAAAGAGTTCTCGTAGGCTTGATCCCGAAGCTCATTTAATTCATTAATTTGGAGCTTACGATGATCACCCGCGGTCTTAAGGTCAAAATTGGCATGTTTCAAGGCCCAATATGCCTTATGTTCGAGCTCGATGGGCAGATGGCAAGCTTTTCCGTAAACCAGCTTGTAAGGAGTACACCCGATGGGTGTCTTGAAAGCGGTTCGGAAAGCCCATAATGCATCATCCAATTTGTCGGCCCACGAGGCTCGATTTTCTCCAACGGTTCTTTCAAGGATACGTTTCAATCCACGATTCGAAACCTCAACTTGTCCGCTTGTTTGCGGGTGATACGCGGTAGAAAGTCGGTGAGTGACACCATACTTGAGCATAACTTTTGCAAATTGATCATTGCAGAAGTGGGTACCACGATCACTGATTATAGCACGAGGTGTTCCGAATCGGGAGAAGAGATTTTTCAAGAACTTAACAACCACTCGGGCGTCATTAGTGGGGAGCGCTTTAGCTTCAACCCATTTTGACAAGTAGTCGACGGCCACGAGGATATACTTATTCCCTCGTGAAGACGGGAATGGCCCCATGAAATCGATGCCCCACACGTCAAAAATCTCACAGACTTGAATTGCATTTTGAGGCATTTCGTCTTTTTGCGAGATTTTTCCTTGACGTTGGCAAGAGTCACAAGACTTCACCAAGTCGTGGGCATCGCGGTAGATTGTCGGCCAATAGAATCCAGAATCAAAGATTTTTTTAGCGGTGTAGCTGGCACCATGGTGTCCCCCTGTGGGTCCATTATGACAAGCGTTGAGGATATCAACGGCTTCTTGGCCGTGCACACACCGTCTTATCACTTGATCGGCACATATCCGGAATAAGTAGGGATCGTCCCAGAAATAATGTTTAACATCTTTGAAAAACTTCTTTTTCTGCTGGGACGACATCCTTTTCACCACAAAATTCCCCGCATGGTAATTTGCGTAATCAGCAAACCATGGGGTACTCGGATCATTTTTTGAAGATATTTTCCCAAGTGTCTCGAGAGGAAATGTCTCGGTGATTTCCTTATTCTCGAGAACACTTTGATGAGGATTTTCTAGTCTGGACAAATGATCAGCGGCTAGATTCTCTGCTCCTTTTTTATCACGAATGATAATGTCAAATTCCTGGAGCAGAAGAATCCACCGAAGTAATCTCGGTTTAGCATCTTGTTTTGCTAAGAGATACTTTAGAGCAGAATGGTCCGTATACACTATGCTTTTTGATAAGACAAGATACGGTCTAAATTTCTCAAAAGCGTAGACAACGGCCAACAATTCTTTCTCAGTAGTAGTGTAATGAGATTGAGCATTGGTCATTGTCTTGCTAGCATAGTGTATCGGTTGGAAGTATTTGGACTTGCGTTGCCCCAGGACTGCACCGATAGCATAATCGCTTGCATCACACATTAGCTCAAAGGGCAAGTCCCAGTCAGGGGCAACCAAGATGGGAGCTTCAGTCAGTTTCTTTTTGAGAACCTCGAATGCTTCGATGCATTCGGGAGAGAAGATGAACGGAGCATCTTTTTCAAGAAGATGGGTCAGAGGCCGGGCGATTTTTGAGAAGTCTTGAATAAATCGTCTGTAGAAACCGGCATGACCAAGGAAACTACGGATTCCTTTGACGGTAGTGGGATGAGGTAGCTTAGCGATAACATCGACTTTAGCTCGATCGACCTCAATCCCAGATTTGGAAATCTTATGGCCGAGGACTATGCCCTCTTTAACCATGAAGTGGCACTTCTCCCAATTTAGAACGAGATTGGTGCTTTCACACCGTTCAAGCATTTTCTCTAAATGGGAGAGGCACGAGGAGAAAGAATTTCCATAAACCGAGAAGTCATCCATAAAGACCTCCATCGTCGTCTCGATCATATCATGGAATATGGCCATCATGTACCTTTGAAACGTACCCGGAGCATTGCACAAGCCGAAAGGCATGCGTCGGTAGGCAAATGTTCCATAAGGACACGTGAAGGTGGTCTTTTCCTGATCTTGGGGATCAATTGGTATTTGAAAATACCCTGAAAAGCCATCAAGAAAACAATAGAACTCATTTCCCGCCAAACGCTCAAGCATTTGGTCCATAAATGGTAATGGGAAATGGTCTTTACGAGTAGCATCGTTGAGTTTTCGGTAATCAATACACACTCTCCATCCGGTGACGAGACGTGTGGGAATTAACTCATTTTCTTCGTTTGTAATGACGGTCATTCCACCCTTTTTAGGCACACAGTGGACCGGACTAACCCATGAGCTATCCGAGATCGGATAAATCATCCCTGCGTCGAGGAGTTTAATAACTTCCTTTTTTATGACATCATGGATTTTTGGGTTAACCCGTCTCTGTTGCTGAACAGCGGGTTTGAAATTATCTTCGAGTAAGATCTTATGGGTGCAGAATTTAGGGTCAATACCCTTTATATCAGAAATCTGCCAAGCAATGGCACTTTTATGCTTTTTAAGCACGTCTAAGAGTTTTGTCTTCTCCTCATCTTTGAGAGCTTTTGAAATGATGACGGGAAATGTATCGGAATCTCCCAAGAAAGCATATTCAAGATGAGGAGGTAGATCCTTGAGCTCAAGCTCCGGAGGACTTTCAATAGACGGCTTAATTTCCTTAACGTCGGCCATTTTAAGGTCCATCGGAGGGGAGAAAGGGGTAGGGTCTTCATTCAAAAGTTGTTCAAGCATGAGAATATCCCCCTCCGGATCATAATAAGAATCATCATCTTCCGGTGAGGAAGATGTGTCGATAGCAAGAAACTCATTGACCTCTTCCAAAAAGAAATCACCTCCCTCAAACGGAGTGAGGGACGGGGAAGAGTCGGAGATGATCGGTGAAGAAATAGTAGACGGAGAAGAATCATCAATAGAGGTAGAAGAAGAATCCAAAGTGGGATTGCCACTAGCAAAACCAAGAATCTCTTGAGCATACTCCTCCGTAGTGACGTCAATAATATCAATACGGTTTACGGACATGCAATTATCGTTGGAGGAGTATCTCGCGTTTTGATCCAAATCGAAAGTCACGGCTTCATTACCAACTCGCAAAGTAATCTCTTCATCATAAACATCAATCAACGCACGCCCGGTTCTTAAGAATCCTCTCCCGAGAATGAGAGGAACTCGGGGATCGGCATCAAATTCGACAATCACAAAGTCTGCCGGAAAATGGAATTTTCCCACATTAACGTAGACATCTTCGGCTATGCCAATCGGTCGAGTAATTGATCGATCTGCGAGCTCGAGAGTCATTCGAGTCGGAGTGAGAGCGGGGAGAGATAATTTTTCCCAGACGGACTTAGGCATTAGGTTAATGCTAGCGCCAAGATCGGCCAAGGCGAAACATTGAACCATTCCCGGAAAATTGCACGGAATAAGGAACTTTCCGGGATCTCCTAGCTTTTCTGGAAGCTTTTTAAGGAGAACCGCGGAACATTGTTCATTCAACGGGGTTGTTTTTGCCATCTCAAACAATTTATCTTTGTTACTCAGCAAATTTTTTACCATCGATGCAAACTTCGGCATTAAAAGAGCAGCATCCGCAAAGCTAATTTCGAAACTCATATCTTGAAAGATTTGATAGAATTTCTCTATCTGATGCGTATTCTTATCATGGTGCTTTTGTTCATCAAGTCGCGACGGATACGGAAGTTTTATCTTAACGGGAACCTCTTGTTCAAAATCAACTTTCCCTTTTTCTTTTGACGGTTGGACAACCGGAGGTTGGATGTCTTCGGTCCTTCCGTTATTAGTAGGAAGTGCCGTATCCGTTGTCTCCTCGGTTTCACGGGCGACTACCTTGGGAGGAAGAGAAGAAGAGGTAGTCGGAGCCGTAGGTCCATCATAACAAACACCACTTCATGATGTGATCGCTTTAACGTCTCCCCTCGGGTTTGCGATCGTGTTGCTGGGAAGAGAAGTAGTACCCGAACCCGAGGGTTGATCATTTAAACGTTTCTTAATCTCACTCATTTCCTTAGTTAACAACTCTTGAGTTCTCATCAAATTTTGATTTTGAAGCATTAATTGTCGAAGAATCTCATCCGAGGGCGGCGGATTTGGAACAACATTTTGATTTTGATTAAAATTTTGCCCTCGGTTGTTGTTATTGAAACCTTGATTATGAAAATTTCCTTGATTTTGATTCATATTTCCTTGATTAGCATTGAAATTCCCATAAAAATTCCCTTGATTTTGATTTCCTTGAAAACCCCGGTTTTGATTTTGATTAAAACCATTGTTTTGAAAACCATTATTTGCACGATTTTGATTATTGTTCACTTGATTACGGTTTTGACCTTGATTTTGACTTTGATTATTGAATCCCGGTGGTGGTCCAAGTGAATTGTTTGAACGGTAGCTAAGGAGATTTCGATCTCCTTGGGGTTGGTAACCATTACCACCCGAATTAGTAGCATACACATTCTCGTGTCCATAAGCCCCGGTGGCCGGACACTCGAAATAAGAATGAGGACCACCACATATCTCACAAATCTGGTTCACAACATTAATTTGTTGAGGAGTTCTTTCCTTCATTAAAAGTCCCATTTGTTTAGTAAGAGTTAAGATAGCCTCATTGGTTTTGCTATTTTGATCAAGAACATGAGCCAAAACTTCGTCATTTGATTTGCTACTAGCACTCGAGACTTGAGTTTTGCTCCTAGAAGTCCTTACTCTAGCTTTATTCTCGATGATCGTAAAAGCTTCTTGCTGGTTCCGGGTCAACAAGTTTCCACCCGCAGCAGAATTGAGTGAATCTTGATCAGCATGACACAACCCATTATAGAAAGTATCAATCTGATGCAAGAGTGAAAACCCGTGATTTGGACATTTTTCCAACAACTCCTTAAATCTATCCCAAGCTTCGCTGAACGATTCATCGAAAGCTTGTTGGAATCGAAAGATTTGAGTGCGGAGATTAGAAGTTTTAGACGGAGGATAGAAATGATTCACAAACTTAGAAGCTAGATCACCCCAAGTGTAGATGGAATTTGGAGGTTCCTTTTCTAGCCAAGTCCGGGCCGCTCCTTTGAGGGAGAAAGGAAACAATTTCATTTTGATCACATCATACGACACTTGGTTGATCTTTATTGTTTCAGTGATATCGGTGAAATTTCTGATATGAGAATGAGGATCTTCATTCTCAAATCCGTGAAATGAGATACTCGTGATAAGATTGAGTAACCCGTGATTGATTTCAAATTGATTTGCAAGAATGTCGGGAATCACAATGGCCCTTCGCACACCATTAAATGGTGTTTGAAGTTGTTCCTCCATCGGACGGAGGTCGGGGCCCGGTTGTGCTCCTTGATTAGGCCCCACCGGAGGAGCTTGATTGTCGTTCATTTCCTCAACGTTTGGAAAATGAATACGGTGTGTGTGTCGAATTACCCTTTCGGGATTTGATAATGGAGAAATAAGATTTTGAGAAGATGAGCGGGTGTTCATACACCAAAAAGAAAACAAAAAAAATGAAAATCAAAAATCTTTTTGTATTTTTGGTTGGGAATTATTTTTGGCTTTTTTAATATATTGAAAAACAAAATATTTTATTTTCTTTTTGGTAACCGTTACGTTAACCGTAACCGTTTCCTTTAAAACTACGCGCAGCGTGGCGGGAAGGCAAAGGTAGCTCCGAAGATGCTTAAAAACCCGCCTTCTTCAGCTCGACAGTTTAATGTCAAGCTTCCTTAAACCCCGTAATTAGGTTGTAGTAATAAAGTAATCCGATAACGATTAATTTCACGATTTGTTTTGTTGTTATTTGGAATGGTTTACAACCGCCCTCCTTCAACGGAAGACGGAGGATTTATTATTAATGGTGAAAACACTTTAGGAAAAGTGTTTTTTAATTATTATATTTTTGTATTTTTATTTTTTTTTAAAAACAATAACTTCCAAGGAAGGATCTTCAAATCACAAAAACAACGGACGAAATCGACGCACTCGTTTCAAGCCTTCCCCGGCAGCGGCGCCATTTTATTGATGTTTGTTTTTATATTTATTTTTGTTTTTCCAAAGAAATATTCGTGAGAATATTTTCCCGGGTCGTTCTCCCAACGAAGGTTTGACGGCGAATTTGTCGAATCGGTGACGTGAAAATGTGAAGTGAAAAAGTGAACGTGAAAGATTATTTTTTAGAATTGATTACACTATAATAAGAAAAATTAAAAGCAATCTACGCTATTAAAATAAATGCACACAAAGAAAATTCAAATAAAGGCAAATCCCGGGCTAATCCCGAGATTTATAAATCTATTAGTGAAATTATACTTAAAAATAGAAATAAAAATAAAAATAAAATCTAATGGACGAAAATGACTTTTATTAAAAACTGATTTTATAAAAGAAATTTAAGAAAATTAAGTTTTATAAAAAAACGAGGGACTAAAAATGCAAATTTTGGAAACTTTATTTAAACTAAAACTTTTAAAACAAAAGACAAGGACCAAACTGTATTTTTCTGAAACTTGTTTAATACACTAAACACTTTTAAACAAAGACAAGGACCAAACTCGCAACACCTGAAACTTAAGGACTGATTTGCAATAATCTGAAAATGGAAAATGATTTACTCTAGAATAACAGCCCAGGTTCGATTCCTGTCTTTTACACATCAATCTAAACTATTTTTTTTTTCTTTTTCTACTTTTGCAAATCAAACCACAACTAATTAATACTAATTTTTATGAGAAAGAAAGATCAAGAACAATGCTGAAATGAGCTGGGAAACAGCTTAGACAGACCAGTGGAGTTTTTGTACTTTAACTTGAAAACAGCCTCAGCAAATTCATCTTAAATCCTTTAAATCTTATTACTAATTACTAAATACACAGAACAACACTTCCTAACTATCAACATCAACTAATTCAAACCTTATTACTAATTCAACATCAACTAATTCAGACCTTATTACTAATTCAGCAAGTTCATCTTAAAACCTTTAAATCTTATTACTAATTCTAATTAGAAACTATACTTAGACAGATTTTAACTACAACATCAACTAACTATCAGACAAGCAACCATCAATATCAATTAGAAACAGCAGAACTAATACTATGAACTATGAATAAAATAAAAATGAACAAAACTTACAAGCTAATTCCCCTCAGCAAGAACAGAGGAGATTTCCAAGAAGCCTATCTTTAAGATAGGCTAAGCTCTTCCCGGGTTAGCTCAACTTATCAGAATTTCACAGATCAATGATTCACAACACATTTGACTTTCGTTGACTATTTGAATTTATTGTGTAAACATGGAATGAAACTTCAATAAAAACTTACACTAAGCTAGCAAGCTTATATAAGCTTTTGAAACTAGAAATCAACTTAATAAGAAGCTGATAATGTATTTTTTTCTTTTTTTTTTTTTTTTTTTTTTTTTTTTTTTTTTTTTTGATCAGATACTGATACAGGTACAACTAAATGACAATTAACTTCAAACTTAAACTTTCCTTTTGTGATGTGCTGATATTTAAACAAGAATAAACTAAAAACTGAATCAATTATAACCAAATGAGAAATCGGATTCAAAGAAAATTCAAACTTAAATTTTCATTAAAACTTAAAAAGTTACAATACTCCAATCGAATGAACATAAACAAAACAAAAAATTACAATAATCAAACAACTAAACTTAAACTAAAAATCACAATTCGATTTGAAAGACTGAAATTCTAAAAGTATTTTGACAGCATAACTTTGCTAAAAAAGATTACATACCGAAAATGAAAAATCCTATCCTATTTATAGGCCTCGATCCGAACCTCTGGGTTATGCCATGTTGGCGATCCGCGTGCGTTTGTGTTAGTTTGGAGCTCATCTCAGCCGTCTAAATCAATCCCACTCATCATAGCCCTTGGATTGCTCTATCTTGACGTGTTCTAACCAATCACGAGCTGCCACCTCATCCCCTCGTGTGCTAGTTCGCTTCTGACAAGGCCTGACATACTCTGATCCTTCTAGAAGTCCTTTGATTTGACTAAAAAGCCCTTAATTGCGGTAATTTTTGGGGAGGGATAATTAGGGTTCATGGTGGGTGAATTGGGGATCGGGTTTATTTCTTCGGTGAGAGAGAGATAAGAAAAGTGAGGAGTGTTTGTTTTTATTTTTATTTTTATCTTTTGACCGTTTGTGAAATTTTGACCGAAGATAAGGTTTTATCTTTTGAGGATGGATCGGGTAAAAGTGATGGGCCGGTTTTGATTTTAAAATGTGTTGGGCCGGATTGGGTTGTTAGTTTAAGGAAGTGGGTTGGGATCATATTTAGCGTGGACCGGGTTTTAGGATATTAGGATTTAAAGATTTTAAACACTAGGGACCATACATGTAATCTCTGAATTTTTCAAGGACTGAACTTGTCATTTTTTCAAAGTTGAATCCAAGGGCTAATGTTGACGACTTCAGATAGATGGAGGACTTGGGATGCCTTTTTGACCATTTTCTTTGTTCACGGTTCCGGTTCTGAGCCTTTTCGCATCTCGTGCTCGTTTTCTTGATTTTCTTGTGTCTTTTGTCAATTTTCACGATATCCATCCCTGCACATATAAAAACACAAAAACACAATATCTTTTGGCATTTTGGTCGGGTTTTTGGTTATTTTGGTCCGGTTTTGGTCTAGAAATGGTATGTGTTTTAGCACATACCAGTACACTTCTTGGGGTTCAATTTCATGTTGATTCTCCTGAGTGTTTTGAACGTTTCCTCCATGTCGCGCACTAGCTCTTCCTCTGTATGGCTTTTGATGACGAGATCATCGACGTAGACTTCCAAGTTGCGTCCCACTTGCTTCTCGAATGCAGTGTCCACCAATCTTTGGTATGTTGCTCCTGCGTTCTTTAGGTCGAAGGGCATCTTTGTGTAGCAGTAGACCCCTTGACTTGTGTGGAAGGCTGTCTTTTCTTCGTCTTCCTCCGCCATTTGAATTTGGTGGTATCCCTTGTATGCGTCCAGGAAGCATTTGAAGGGATATCCACACAGAGACTCGATCTTCCAGTCTATCTCTGGAAGCGGGTAGCAGTCCTGTGGACATGCTTTATTCAGGTCTGTGAAGTCTACGCACATTCTCCAACTGCCATCGCTCTTCTTTACCATTACTGGGTTGGAGAGCCAGTCGTGGTAGTACACTTCCCGCATGATGCCTGCGTCTACTAGTTTGTGTACTTCTTCCAGGATGGCTTTTGCGCGGTCTGGGGCTTGTCCGCGCTTTTTCTGTCGTATTGGAGAATATCCTTGTCGGATGTGTAGCTTGTGTTCCGTGATGGAACGTGGTACTCCTGTCATATGCTTTGGCTCCCATGCAAAAATATCTAGGTTATTTTGCAAGAGTGCGCATATAGCTGATTTGCCTTTGTCAGACAGAGACCCGCCAATAGATACCTGTTGATCCGGGTATTTAGGGTGAATGGCGACCGTTAGGTTTGGGACTTTAAATGCGCGCTGTTCTGGAACAACGCTTACGTCACTTGTCACTGCGTTGCATTCTTTGGGTGGTATGGTGGTATTGTAAAGAGTAACAATACCTCCTTCCACTGGGAACTTTAGCATCCCGTGCGCTGTGGATGGCACAGCGCGGATGGATGATATTCCAGGTCTCCCGATGATGCCATTGTATGGAGAGGGGGATCTGATTATCATAAAGTTCATCCAGGTGACTGTAGAATGTGGTTTGTCACCAACTTCTACAAATAGACGTAATTGCCCCATGGGCCATATCTTCTCCCCTGTGAAGCCAGTGAGCGACGTTGTGGCTGGGATCATCTGACTCTGTATCTCAGGTCGCAGCTTCTTGAAACAGTGTTCATATATAACTAGCAGGGTACCCGCGCGTTGCAGCGGCGGGTACCCTGTGATTAAAATTTAGGCGCTAACAAAATTACAGTGACGAACTGATTAACCGGAAAATACAAAATTATACTTTTAATACTTTTATTCATGTCTTTTATATTTGGAATACTGAAAATAAGAAGTGTATGAAACACACTTCTTATCTCTCATTTCTTTCTCTCACTGTAAACTTTACTCTTTCGATTATACTCCTCTCTATCAATTACACCCACAAACATATCTGAAGCCTTCGATTGTTTTGGTTTAGGTTTAGTGTAATTTAGGGTCACGGTAAAGTATTCGATCTAACAAAAGTAAAAATGGTTTGGGGTAGGGTAAGTATAACAACCCGCAATTTTTCCATGGTCCTTACACATTGTTTGTATCGAGTCCTTTTAGGCCTAGAATGTAGCACGTCGCGGCTTGGCACAATAATTAGTTTAAAAACGCGAAGTAAATTAATTTTGACAAGAATATGCATATTTATAGTCGTTTGAGTGGAAAATTATTCTAAAAATAATGAAACAACTTGAATGAACCCGAGAATGGTGGTGACACACTTTTTCTAACCTCGATTGAGTTTCAAAAAAAAAAAAAAAAAAAAAAAAAAAAAAAAAAAAAAAAAAAAAACGTCATATTTTGTTTTACAAACGTATTTGTTATCAAATTTTACGGAAAAACGTTTCTAAGATGATTGGTGACGATTAAAAAATTATTCGGGGACGTTTAATAATTTTCGTGAACAAAAACAAGTAATCTCGAGAAAGTATGTTAAAATTTTACCGCTAGTCCTTGCACCGACCCCTCCTTTGAAATAAATATTACAAAAGGACCTAGTGGCAATATACGGGTTATAACCACACAAACCCTTATCCATATTATTTTCTCTCCATCTTCAACCTCACTCTCCTCTCCCTCTCTTCTGCCGCCGCCGGCCACTCCTACAGCACCACCACCGCCACCCCTACAACCACACCGCCACCACCACAACACTCCTCATCACCTCCTCTCTTCCGTGACACCATCCACGCGCCACCAAACATCATCACCACCTCGTTTTATTTACACCGCCGCCACCAAACACTACCACCATCATTTTTATGCTCTAAAACCTATAGATCGATTGAAGATACGGTAAGGAAACGCGTTTTACGCGTGGGTTGACTCACCACAGTCAACTCGTGGTTTCTTAATTTTTTTCGGGTTTAAAAACAAACGGGTTTAAGTTCTTGGAACATGGTCTCGTTCTTCAAGATCTTATAAGGGTCTCCGGTAGGTGTTTATTTTCGTGTGATTTTGTTTTTGGTCTTGGTCTTGTGTTGTGGAACGAAACAAGAAAACGATTTTAACATACTTGTTATAAATCTTTTCGTACTTAGTTTCGGATATTAAGTGATGGGAATTGTAATTTTCATCACAAAGTATTTGGTCTTGGTCTTGGTAAACATCAAGCTAAACCTATAAACCCAATAACTTACATGATTATATAGTTTTGTCATTGGATATTAAGTGATGGGAATTGTAATTGTACTTGTTATAAAGTATTCATTGGAATTGTAATTTTCATCACAGAATATGATTATATAGTTTTTGGTCTTGGTCTTGTGTTTGTCAGTTGTTGGTTTGAATCATGAGCTGAGATCGATGGTTTCTTTTCTTGTACATTGTGCTTAGGTAGTTGTACATGTTGGTGATGGGGTGTTTTAAATTGTGTATTAATTGTTTTGGTCTGAAAATTTTGGTCTGAAAATCTTGAGGAGAGAGAGTCATTCCTCTATTATAAGTAGTATAGATATCGGCGGATGCACCTCCATCTATATACATGCGACGGATGTCGTGACCCCCCGTATGTATTTCAATGGTGAGTGGATCCATTACTGCGTTGTTCGCAGTCAGGGAGGGGAAAGAAATTTCGTTTCCCTTAGAAAAACGCTGACTAACTTTCTGTCTTATCGCGCGCGGCCATGGCTGTATCATGTAGATGATGTCTGCCTTTTCTCTTGGCGTCTCTTTCTTGGCCACTGGTTTTGGTTTGTCTTTCCCTTCTCTGATGTTTTTTACGAGGTGGTCCATCTTTCCTTCCTTTACCAATTTGTCAATCAATTGGCGTAGTTGGACGCAATCGTTAGTTGTGTGGCCCTTCTGTCCATGGTATTCGCAATAACCATTCCCTATGCGCTTATCCTCTGGGGTGCGGATTGGTGGTGGTTTCGGGAAGTTCGCACCCTCCGTCACAAATATCTCCCTTGGGGTTTTTGTGAGAGGTGTGTATCTGTCATTGTCTCTTCCACTCCCTTGGTTGCGATAGCCTCTGCTGCGGCTGTTACGATTGCCACCCTGGTCATTGGATTGTCTCCTTGACTCTTCGTGTGGTCTATGGTTCGAATAGCCTTTTTTGCTATCCGCAGCGGCTTCTTCTCCTTGGACGAAAGACCTCGTGCGCTTCATGAGTTCGTCAAAGGTTAGGGGAACCTTATCGTTTAGCTTTTTTATCAAATCTGGGTTATTGATTGCATTCATAAAACCCGATATTTTTAGTATCTCTGGACACGCCTTGACTTTCATGCACTCGTCCTTGAAGCGTTCCATAAAAGCGCTTGTGGATTCCCCTTGTCGCTGTTTAACCCTAGCGAGTTCGACAGGGTTTTTGGCGCACTTCTTCCTTTGAGTGAAGTTTAAGCGAAACGCTCTGCGCAACGCTTCAAACCCATCAATGCTTCTGCGTGGAAGCTTACTAAACCAGTTGCGCGCATTCCCTACTAATGTGGAGTTGAACATATGGCACCACACAGGCTGTGGCCAATTTTCGATAGTAGCTGCTGATTCGAAAATTTTTAGGTGATCATCAGGATCACCTGTCCCATCATATGTTTTGACATTAGCAGGCATGCGCCTTTTCTTATTCTCAGAAAAGTCACTGATGCGCCTAGTAAACGCATCAACCTTTTGGCGACGCCAGGGAAGAGACATGTCTTCATCATCCTGGTCGCGGTATTTCCCTCTTGATTTCCAGTGTCCAGTCTTGCTGTCCGAGGAATCTCTTGAAGATGAGCGGACTCTTTTGTGACGCTTGCGTCGACTATCATCAGAGTCTGAGCTTGCTCCTCTGCGGCGCTTGCGCCGACTATCCTCAGAGTCAGAGCTTGAGGGGCTTTCACTTGGGGAACATCGTCGCCCAAGCCTATCTTGGATCCTGTGTCTGCCAAGCCTAGCGTGGACATTGGCGCGCCGCTCCCCCTCTTCAGGCTCTTCCAGATGTTGAAGGTCGGCTGCTTCATCGTCCACAACCTTCCTTCCAATCCTGGCAAACACTGGTTGTTTGCGACTATCCTTTTCGCGTCTCTCCTTTTGATAGCGCGGTGGGGATACTTCGTGCTCAGGGTCAAAGTTGAGTCTGCCGTGCAGACTTTGGCTTGACCTCTTCTTTGTCTCTTCTCGCATGAGCGCAGTCAAGGCTTCGTAGTTTTGAGATACAAAGTCGCTTGGCGCCAATTCGGAAGTGACTCCCTCTAGCGCGATGGAGTCTGTCTCCAAGGCAGGATCCTTGTTTCGGATAGGCGCGTTGGGAGGTTCAGTGAAGTTCACCTCTGGCATGGCAAGAGGAGTGCGCTCCAGTTCTACCGCGCTAGTACTTGTCGTAATAGCGGGGGTAGTTTTGGTGAGTGATTCTACCGCAGGAAAGACCAGATCTGAATACGCTCCTAAGCTTCTAGGCGTGCTGGTTGTCCCAGTGGCCTGCTTAGGGAGCGCATCCGTTTGATGCTTCTTCCCTAGTGAGTCATCATGCGCTTTCTTCCCATGCGGACTCTTGTGACTTCCGTGTTTCGTCATTCTAGTTCTTGGTAAAATTCTTAGTGTAGGGTCCCACGGATGGCGCCACTTGTTGATACAAAAGTTGGGCGTTCCTTGATAGGACTTCTATTCTCGTACCAATTGAATCTTAATGCTCGATGGAACCTGCGCACTAAGAAAAAAGAACAAACACCGTTAGGCTTATCGAGGGATTGTCTCCCCCGATTATCCTCCGGCGTGAGAGTAAGTAATCGAATGTAGGGTTTAGTAAAGGGTTAGGGTTTATTGAAGATCGTACCTCTACCGAGGGCTGGAATGCCCTTTATATATGCACGAAACCCTAGTAGGTTTCGTGTTCCCTACTCCTCGGCGTGTTAGCCGACATCGGATATTTGGTATATATCCTCTTTATTTAGAAGATACTCCATATATTATCCGGAAATAACTTTGGGCTTGGGCCTTGTCGACCCAAGTCACATAACTGGTAGTCCAGTTGCGGCCCATACGTGGTGGGCTTAATTGTTAGTATTGTTTACTAATCGGGTTTGTGACCTGGGTATGGACTATACGTCATCATTGCTTCCGGAAATGGGTAAAAATTCAGCCCCGTTGGATGTCATTCGGTTATGTTAATAAAGAACACGAGTTTACTCTCACCAACCAAAGGTAATACATTTTTCTTAATTATGAATTACATGTAAATGTATTACTTCAATTTTGACGCATAAAACCTTTATACATGTACCTGTCAGCGTTAGCTTCACACCAAGCCTCGATATATATTTTAAGGAAAATGGTCTGAAAAGGCATCATACTTGCTACCTAATCCTTTTGTAGGCTACATACTTTTTTTTCTTCCAATAGTGGGCACTTACTTGCTTTTTTCTCCTATTCTCGATGATAACGGCTTTTTTCTCCTATTGTAGCTACTAACGGGAAGTCCGTTAGATTTATTTACATAAATCGGCCTTGTGGTTGGGACTAAATTGCAACGACAGTCCTTAACGGCCGTTAAGTTATTTTCATAAATCGTCCTTGTTGGTCAAGGGTCAACGGGTCGGGTCGGGTGCCACGTGTCACCACCTGTGTGGTGCCACGTGTCATCGGGTCGGGTTCGGGTTAGGGGTCCGGGTCGGGTTGCCACGTGGACCAATGAGGTGGTGCCACGTGGCATGCACAAATAAAACCCAACTTTGTCTCAGCAGCTGAGATTCGAACTCAAGCCATTTGTGTGGGGGTGGGGGTGAGGGTGAGGATGCTTGTTTTTAGGGCTGAGCATCGGGACGATCTTGACCCGGCCCGTCCCGATCCCGACTTATCCCGATCCTGATTAGCCGGAAATATCAAACCGCCTCCCGACCCGAGTGTAGATCGGTTAGTTTCGGTCGGTGTCGGGCGGTGTCGGGTGGCGGTCGGGACAGTTGTCGTTGTTGTGTTTTGTCGAGTAATCCCGATTCTCGACCCGATCCCGATTAGCCGGAAAAATCCAACCGCCTCCCGACCCGAGTGTAGATCGGTTAGTTTCGGTCAGTGTCGGGCGGTGTCGGGTGACGGTCGGGTGTCGGTAGTCGGTCGGAAAAGCTCAGCCCTACTTGTTTTAGTTTACCTTTTGACTTTGTTGAATGGGGTTAAATAAAAAACTTTGCACAAATATAATTGAGGGTATGCCCAGCATAGCTGGGTATCACCCTCACCCCACACAAATGGCTTGAGTTCAAATCTCAGCTGCTGAGACAAAGTTGGGTTTTATTTGTACATGCCACGTGGCAACCCGACCCGGACCCTAACCCGAACCCGACCAGATGACACGTGGCACCACTCAGGTGGTGACACGTGGCACCCGACCCGACCCGTTGACCCTTGACCAACAAGGACGATTTATGCAAATAACTTAACGGCCGTTAAGGATTGTCATTGCAATTTAGTCCCAACCACAAGGCTGATTTATGTAAATAAATCTAACGGACTTCTCGTTAGTAGCTACAATAGGAGAAAAAA
>CP139504.1:2451779-2530238 GCA_021014915.2 Artemisia tridentata subsp. tridentata | reverse complement strand
ACAACAACAACAACAAAATCTAACCTATTCCCATCAACAAACCACCAAGACATGGAAAAAAAATCTCGGATTTGGTGCTTTCAAGACAAATATCTTTATAGATCCTTTGAAAATGAAAACCAACAACAAACAAAACCTACCCGTGACCTCTTAAGAGATCTTGAAGAAGAGTTGAGCTGAAAGAAAGGTTTTATCTTCGTTTAAAAATAACAAGACGACCGAGTGTTAACCACAGCCATGCCAAGTCCAGAACAAAACAACCCATATCAAACAACACCAACCATCACTATCCTAATCCCATACTCAACAATCATCTCACGGTTACAACACCGCGACTCGAACAAAATGAAAAATACAAAGATCTCAGTCCTATCTCTTTGTGTATTCGAATATTCGTTCAAAGAACATAAGCACAAGAGATTAATCATCATAGATCCTTATGAAGCATAGCTTCTTTTTCTATCCGAAAAGAAGAAAAAGAAGTGTGTGTTTAGGGTTGAGTGTATTATCATGGGTGTTGGATTGGAGTATTGGACCAGGTCTCATTTGATTCGAACTGGGCTTGCAGGTGTTATGGACTGGACTATCTCATTTAGATTGGATTGGATCTGGATTTGTTTATTGACTTTGGGCTGATACAAAATGTTGATCAAAAGTTAAGCTGATTATTGGATCCGAAAATACTTAAGTGTTGGGCTGAAAAATTAATATCCAATGTATTATAATACATTGAGTGCACTTTGGTATATTATTGGAAAAAAGAGTGGTATTTTGGATTTAGAGATTTTCACAAGGTTAATTTTACACGGCTAAAATTTGCACTGTTTAGCAATTGTGAGATTCACACGAAATGATGTTATTTAAGATGTACACGTATGTGCACTTATCTCTAAAAGAATTTTACAAATGATGTAATAATTATTGTAAATGAATTTAAGGTTGAATAAGTGAAAGGATCATTTAGTGTGAATATAAAGTTTAGACCAACCTGTTATTATACTTGTTGCATCAATATGTATTATAGTTATTTGCATGTATACGCATTCATGTGACTTCTTTTATTTATTTTATAATTGTTGCAAGTAGTTGCTACATTTGCTATGATTTAGCAACTATGATTGTCAATGAATAGTTGTCTTAAAGTGTAAATACCATTGAAATTTAAAGTAATTTGGCTCGTTAATCCATTTCGGAATTAAGCGAATAGATGTGCATATTTTTTTAGTTATGTTTGATTTTTGGTCATTCTTATTAATTTATAAGATTGATAAATGATTTTCTTATTTCTGAGATACTTTTATTTGGAAAAAAATTTAGTCTTGCAAGTAACAGTGAGAAGTGGGTATTAAGGTTACTACATCTTGGGCCTTTATCAGATTTGGGTAGACCGTTACAATGAGTTGTTGGTTGACCTTTGATAATTCATTTATGTGCGACGAATTTGTTATGAAATAATGTTGGGATGTTGCACTTAACCATATTTTTTGAGTTAATAATGGAGCTTAGCCAAATCACGTCTCAATTAGATGCACCATCTTACTTACACTTCAACAATTTACACAAACATTACGCAATCGACAATTAGATACAACCCGTGTGCATCGCACGGGTCTGAACGCCTCATGTATACTAATGATAATTATCAATTCTCATTAATCCAAAGGTATAAATACAAAACAATAGCTTGGAAAATAAGCAAGCTTAATGGGTTAAAGCCTAATGTATACTAATGATAATTATGGGCTAAGGCCACATATATGGATCGGCTAATACACCCCCGTAGTTTGAGCGAGGCCATCGAACGTTTAAATTGGAGCGAAACTTGAGAGATAGCGCAGTAGGAAATCATTTTGTAAAAATATCTGCATATTGAAACCGTGAGGGAACATGGAGAACGTGAACTTGTCCCTGGTAATAATATTTTCTTAGAAACTTGCACTACTTTGGTCTTATCGAGTTATCGTTGACTTGTGTACTTGACCCTTTCTGAATATAGATTTCAGGTTAACGTAAAGAAGGTTTATATTGTCTGCACCTATGTCGAGATGAATTCGATCTTATAAGTTTTAAGAGATATCTTTCATATTTAAATACAAGATAAAAACTCTAAATATAAAAAGAGATGATTACTTAATTTAAAAGATATGCTATTATCTCATAATATCTTTATTTTAATTGAACAAAGCTCAAGCCCGACACACCCATAAGGGTACTGGCAATGGTTGCGGTTTGCCTTCGGTATCAATCCAAACCGCACGGCAACACCGTTGCCACCCATGCGGTTTGGCAGCGGTATGGAGCAAATCGGAAAAGAACACTGCAACGGCATGGAGCAAAAGTATACGTTGGGCATTAATTATTTTGAACGTTGGGAGCAAAAGATTCGTTGGTCCGCAAGTTCCACCGATGAATCCACAATACCATCAACACCAAATGAGTCCTCAATCGGCCTGTTATCCCCAACCTCCACCGATGAATCCACAATACCATCAACACCAATATTTTACCCAACCTCCACCGATGAATCCTAGCCAATACGATTGCCAAAAAACGTGAGTACGCGGAGAAATATGGATGGCTTACCGATTTTTAGATATAATTATGTTTTTTTTTAAGTATTATGTAATTTTCTTTTAATTATGTTTTTTTTAAGTAATATGTAATTTTCTTTTAATTATTAATGAAATATTATGTTTTTATTAAATTGTTTAATATAATTTATGAATATAAAAAAAAAGAAAAAAAATTAGGTGAGGTATGAGATCATGGTTGCCACTAAAAAAATATGGTGAGGTATGGTTGAGGTATGGGATGAGGTGGAATGATATTATTGGTGGGTGGTGAGCTATGATTGAGGTATGGGATCATGACTGCCACCACCTTAAGGGACGGCCGAATCTGATGGGCTAGATGGGCTCTCCATCTTTTCTTAAATTAAGCCCAATACTCTTTAATCAGTCCGACTAATTAAGTCTAATCTTGTTTTCAATTAAAATGTTGGTCATGTTCTTGGCCATTTTCTTCTTTTTTTTAGATTGATCACAATGCACTCAATGGACAAACATGGTACATGCTATATAGACCGGCATAACACATATTAGCAAAGGGTTCTCGGATGGATGTGCAATAAGTGCCGTCGTACAGGCCTCCACTTAATTGGAGTCACATTTTTATTAGTTTTGCATATAAATACATAGAATATTAAACATATATGAGTCATATAATTCAAGTTTATATGCAGTAAATTACTTCTGATGTAAAAGTAACGATTTTACTCATATGCTACTTGTTGCTGGAGCCTAATAGTTTTGAGAAGATTGGAAATCGACGAGCACGTTAGTTGTGTTGTAAAGTTGGCAAGTAGCTTTATGTCTTCTTTTTATTTACGCATACGTAGAGATGCAAAAAAACCGGATCCGGATCCGATTAAAAAACCAAAACCGGTTTTTCAAAAAACCGGTTTAAGGAAAACCGGTTTCACTCAAACCGAACCGCTTTTAAACTATCGACTCGTTTGAAACTAGTTTAAACCGGATCAGTTTTGTTTTGTTTTTTGCCCGTTAGAAACAAGAAGACGATGTATTCCTTTTAAGTATTTCGTTTATGTATTCAAGAAACAATTTAATATTTAAATATGTTTAGTGTTTGTGTTTTGTTATATACTTGTATATGGTTAATAAAAATTTTACTTCAAAACATTTGGCCGCGAACCCACTGTCCAAACTCCAAATATATGGGTAAGGATCCTCTCAAGTTGCTTACCACTCAAGTTGTCCCATCTTCAACCATTGGATTAAAGTTAATCTTAACCTTTGATTTTAATCCAATGGTTGCTGATCCACCAACTTGAGTCAAGTTGGATGAAACAACTTGAGAGGATCCTTGTCCCAAATATATATAGTACAAAGAAAAAAAAGGTTTTCTTGGGTTAAACCGGTTTCAAATCAGACCGGTTTGAAACCAAAAGCCATACAAGAATGTAAAATTGACAAATTTCATAATGCAGCAGTTAATGCAAGTTCTTTTGTTAGCTTGTGAATTGCTGCCAAAAGCCATACAAGAATGTAAAATTGACCCAACATAATAGTAGTAATTTAAGAATATAATCATTAATAACACTAGTCATCACAACCAAACCTTGTGTTAACTGGTAAAGCCTATTAGTTCCAAACACACAAAAAAGGATAAATACTGAAACGAGCTAGCAACCAATCTTTTGACATTTTGCTACTCAAAGAGTTAAGGTAGTAAAACATTTAAATTAGATCCATTATATAAGATACGATCACCAAAAGAAGATAACTCAACTCACATCCCAATACCTTACCAATTTCTTTGACCAAAAGCATCACCTCGTCACCGTATACAATGGAAAGTCTGAAAACAAAGTCGATAGATATATCAGTATTCATATGATAAAAGCTCACACTAGCTTTATATGTATGTGTCAATCATAAGCAACTAACCCAATGAGTGAGTACAATAGTTTTTCCCCCTAGAACTGCTCCTATTCTCCAACCCGGTAACAGAACGGTTACAACAAATCCAGTTAGCTGCAGACAGTATGGTATCAAAATGTGTCGAGTTATATAAAAAAGAGAGGCTTGTCTGGATAATTAATTAAGCTTTTAACGTTAATTACCTTCAATACCCCGAGGAAACCAAGTTTTTGGTATTTGTGACTGAATGTGTTGATAAAGCATGATGCGCTTGTCTAAAAAGGTAAATAAACAATGGTTATTCAGAAGAGGTTGAAACTTTTCCTCATAACTATGATTGGGTGCAAAATAAATGGGTGCTTATATATATATATATATATATATATATATTATATACATATTCAAGGAGATCCAAGACGTGTTAAAAAGAACCTTTGATAGCTTTGTGCTCTTCTTCCAGTTGAATCAACTTAGCTGCCACTTTGTGTTTGTTCTTCTTACCTGCAGCACATACAAAAGGTTGATAAAGATCTCCAAAACATATTTATTTATGAGTAAACTACACCAATGGTCCTTGTGGTTTGCGTTGACTGGCGGATTTGGTCCTTTGACCAAAAAACTTGCGCCGGTGGTCCTTAAGTCAGAAACGTTATGCGTCGTTAGTCCCTCATGCCACGTGGCCCCACAAGGCCCCACAAACTGATACTAACGCCCGTTATCTATTGGATTTAAAAGGGTAATTTGGTCACTTCACATTACAAGGACCAATGGTGTAATTTACTCTATCACACACACATCTACCTAACCTTATCTCTCTCCATAACACATCTGCTTCATCATACGCTTCATCATAAACACATCTGCTTCATCATACTCAACAATCAAACACCCAAGTCCACATCATTCATTTTAGCTTTCTCTCACTTGAAGACTTGAAGAAAAAAAAATTTAGTTCAATTATTTCAAACCCACTTAAACAGCAATGGGAAAAAGCAGCTAAGGATGATACAAAGTGGGTGGATCTATTCTTTACAAGAAAAAGCAGCTAAGAAGCATGTTGAGATTTCAAATAAGAATCAAAAGTTTGACAAGCCTTTTGATTCGATTATCTTCCATACATAAACATAAACCAAACACAAACACATATCATCATAAACCTCACCATAGTTGACCAATATAAAGTCAACCCAGATCAGATTATCAAAATCCAAAACTGACCCAGATGAGGAAATTGGATTCCGACGAGGCAACAACTGATTTCGTCGAGTTGGTGTTTTGCTCGAGCAGGGTTTTTCCTCGAGTTGATCTTGCTCGAGTTGGACTTTTGCTCGAATTGAAATATTGCTGGAGTTGGTTACACGAATTTGGTTGCTCAAGTTGGAACTCGACTTTGGTTGCTCGACTTCGGTTGCTCAAGTTGGGTTTTTGCTCGAGTCAAACAACCAAGGGAAGATTAATAACATAACTGTTAGGTTGCTCGAGTTTGGGTGTTGCTCGAGTTGGGATTGCTCGAGTTAGAATTTTTGCTCGAGTTAGGTTGCTCGAGTTTGGGTGTTGCTCGACTATGTTTGCTCGAGTTTGAAAGCTTTAGTCGAGTTAGACTTTTTGCTCGAGCTAGAAGGTTGCTCGAGTTTGGGTGTTGCTCGACCTTGTTTGCTCGAGTTTGTTTCCTTGACATTAGTTTGGTATTTGCAACCAAGTTGGGTACTTCACCAAGTTTGGACAAGTAGACTACTTTGCTCGACCTTGGGTACTTCACTTGGGGAAAAGGTGCGAATGGCAGACTAGGACATGGTGACATGGAAGATCGAAACACACCAACTTTGGTTGAAGCATTTAAAGATAGGATTGTGAAAAGTGTATCTTGTGGTGCAAATTTTACCGCGAGTATATGCATTCACAAGTTATAATAGCAGCACTGCTGCTATTATTAATAGAGGGTTAGACAGGTATGGAAGGACTTCAAGGCCTCTGATCTCACCCATCACAGAACCAGTCAAGTACCACGAGGTGAAATCAGTTATGATGATTTTTTTGATTTGATTACTACTTGATTCAAGACACCACAGGAGCACAAAACCCAGTTAATGACATCAATGCCATCAATTCACCCAATCGTCTTGAGGGCGTGTTCTTTAGTCAACCAAACATCAACATTTAACCTCCATCTAGCTTTGATGTTTTTGATTTCTGGGTTTTGGATCGAGTGGTTTATGTGAGTTGAGAGGATAAGAGATATAAATCTGTGATGATGATGATGGATTTTGGGGTACGATTTTTTTGATGCTTGAACAGATTTGGATTTTGTGGTGGATCTGGTGGTTTATCATCTTTTGATGATTTTTTGGAGATGACGCATGAGTTGAGTGTGGTTAGATCTACTCTTGGATCTTGGATGCTTGAACAGTTTTTTTGGATTGAGAGAGATGTGAGTGATTGAGAGAGATGAATGTGGGTCTTATTATTATTATTGTATATTTAATCAGTAGTGGGTGTAATATGAAATGACCAAAATGCCCTTTTAAGTCCAGTAGATAACGGGCGTTATCATCAGTTTGTGGGGCCCATTTGACTGAGGGACTAACGACGCATAACGTTTCTGACTTAAGGACCACCGGCGCAAGTTTTTTGGTCAAAGGACTGAATCCGCCAGTCAACGCAAACCACAAGGACCATTGGTGTAGTTTACTCTTTATTTATTATCTATCAGAGAAGTACAGTAACATTTAATTATACTATCACAATTTTTATCAGATAAAGATTAGGTTTATCAATATATGGATTTTATACAGAGGGTCATGGTTTGTTTTTTTTTTTTGGGTATTCCAGGCCTTTTGACCGACTAATCCACGATGTTACAGGTAAAGTCCTCCCTTTCTAGGAGGTTGGTGTAGCCACTTCAGGGTCACAACACACACTATAATATGTTGGCGATTGGGATTTTAATTCCATAACTCGATTAAAAAAATCAATAAAAAAAGAGAGAATATTAAAAACCTTTGATGGATTTGCGTGTTTTCTTCAGTTTCGCCTTTAAGTCTCGTTCCATACCTGGACACAGTTGCCATTGTTAATGAAGAATGCAACCCGAACCTTATTTTAATGTGCAAGTCTAGCTGTAGTAATGCAGTTAATGATCTATCAGCTAACTAACCTTTCATAGTTGTGTGTTTTTGGATCTCAAGCTAATCAAGTGAGGCAACATCGTTGCTATCTTACCTGCACGCCAAAACATAAAGAAAAGAAAAAAGTTGTAGCATATGTTGATTTTCAGGAAAAAGAAAAAGAACACAAGCTGCAAATCACATGTTATAAGTTTCGGAATAAAACTAAAGGTGGAAAAGATGGGCAAATGAGGTTGGTTGGCAATGGCTCAAATAGGTTTGAGTTCCAATTCTATTTAAGTTTTCACCAAAAAAGAAAAAAATTATTAATTGTGTACTATATATGACTACAGATACTATTGTAAAACAATAATCGAAAATACTTTGTACCAAGTGATATAGGATTTTTAAGCATTTGAAATCCCTCTGGTTGTATTTTGAGACCCATTCGACCCGTACCCACTTTTACCTAAAAGGGTCAAAACTGTTTTAGTACTATTATTAGAGAAAAAAATTATATGGGATTTGAATGTGCCGCTTGTTTGTAGCATCAAATTGAGTATAAAAGTACTAGTAATAATAATGACATACCAGATGGTTTAAGGTTGAGAAGTCTTAAACGGACCAATGATGTGCTACCATCAATAAGATCACATGCAACTATGACTTCGTAGACACCCAAAATGCCTGCTTCAATTCCCTCCATTCTCAGGTAGAAGTAATAAAACCCGTATGCATTCATGTATTTGCAGCTCATAACTTCAGGATGACAGAGGCTGTTTTTGTTCCTCTTTAACATACAAACAAAATATTACTACTAAAAAAAAAATAATAAGAAGAAAATTATGAAGAATAAAAACGTTCAAAAAGCATGTGGGAATAAATACCATATGGGCGAGCACATTGAAAGTATCAGTAGCAAAATCGCGAATAACAGTAACAAAAGGATGATCAGCATCAATCGGCCATTTTCCTTCCAATCCCGCACACTCATAGCTAGTAAGTGCAGGCTGCCACATGGCAAACAATTAATATGTGTGTCAAGCGTGAAACATGTGTATACACAAAGAAACCAAAAAAGTGAATAGTACATACCCTCCCCTCATCAAGCTTTTTAAACTCGAGCCAACTATTATGGTCCTTTTCTTTTAAGGGAACTTTGTTGACCTTTGGAGACATTATATCTATATAGTTTTGAGTCCACTGGTCACGTACCACCACCTTGCTTTTCTCGTTACTCGTTGAACATGCTTCCTTACTCGTTGAACATGCTGATTGAACAAAATGCAAGAAGAAAAAAACGATCAGGTGATAAAAAGAATGTTCAGTTGCAACACTATATATGGGCCTCATCACCAAATCGAACAAGGGAGAATTAAGAAAGACCTTTCATAGGTTTGTTGTGTTTTGTTTCCAAGTTGATGTTTCCGGATTCTTTGACACCTTCTTCTGCACATTCACCATATCATTGTTAATAAATGCACCGAAACAAGCAAATTCTGATAATGTGAATGTTTTCTAACAAACCTTCCATGTTTTCATGCCCGGAATTCAAAGTCATTGCTGGTATATATTATTACCTGCAAACATGACCAGGATAGAAAGGAAATGGAAAAAATTATTACATAGTGTTGAGCCTGTAGGTGGTGGAGATTATGCAGCAGGACTAACAAAGTTTCGTCTAAACAAAGACATAAATGTTTCATTTCTCTCTATAAACAACAATCAACAGCCAGCCAAAAATCACAATATGCGATGATGAGGTTGTTCATATCCATATAGTAATAAATAAATGGGACTGATTGCTTACCTTAGAACTGATTTAAAGGAACTGCTTAGGTTTTTAAGCCCACAAGTTGTCATTTAAGTAAACAAAAATGCAGATGAGCTGCTATAAAAAAGCTAACCCTGAATTACCCAACCATAAAATTACACACAAAAATAAGCTAGTTAAATAAGTTTTCTGTACAAGCAAATTAGGTGCGCGGCAAATTTACTTATAAAGTTATAATTTGGTTGATTCAGGAAGTTGAAGAAGAGTTCAAAATAGTCCTAAAGTGCAATTTCAAAGCAGACAAACACGTAAATGTAAGCTTTTCAGATTACATAAGCCCTTTTTTTTTTGTTGGTAAACCAGTGAACATATATTATTTCAACAAAGATGTACAATACAAAGTATACAAAAAGGAAACACCCTTAAGAAACTAAATTGAAGCATACATCTGAAATACAAAGCTAGAACCAAACATGTTCAAGCATAACAAACAAAACACTTGACAAGTTTATTATGTCATAATAAGCTTATCATAAGTTACAAAATAAGCCCAGGCTTATGAAACATAAGCGAAAACCAATTAAGGTAAAAAATAAGCTTAAACAAATACCCCCGATCAATTAATCAGTATGACAAAAACAAAAATAACCTAACCCTGAAAATCCCCTAGCTCAAACACAAATTCAGGTAATAATTATGTTCTTTTTTTTCTAACAAAACAAAGATAAGATGAATTAGAGTAGCTTACCAAGCTATCTATTTTTTGGGCTGCTGCTGCGGAATCGTTATCCACAACACTTCTTAACATTATCTATCCTTTTTTCACATAGGTCTTATTTTAGAGTTAATTACATATTTCATCCCTATTTCGTCCTTCTTTAGGTTTTTTCTTTTTTTATAAAAAAATTGCTAACTAAAATAAGCTAAAGGGTGTTTTTTTTTTTTTTTTTGGCATATTTGAAGCTTATGAGCTTATACAAGTTTATTGTGTCATAATAAGCTTATCAAAGCCCATAAGTTACAAAATAAGCCCCAAAAATAGGCTTAAGCGAAAACCAATTAAGCTAAAAGATAAGCTTAAACACAAATTCAAGTAATAATTTTTATTTTTTTTCCTAACAAAACAAAGATAAGATGAATACAGCATCGATCCAACAATCAAATAACCTACAAACAAAATTAGAGCAGCTTACCAAGTTATCTATCTTTTGGGCTGAATCGCTCAGACAACGAATCAACACTTTTTAACATTATTTATCCTTTTTTCACAAATGCTTAACAAAGGTCTCTTATACTCGATGAAGAAGTATATTTGTCTTACTCGGAGAATAAATTTCTCTAAGTATGAGATTAAAATCTCTTACTCGAAGAAAGTTGTACATATTCTTCGAGTAAGAGAAATATATTTCTTACTCGAAGACCTTTATGTCTTACTCGCCAAATTCATGGCTACTCGAAGAAATTCATATGTTACTCGCCAAATTCATGCATTACTCGAAGAAACTCATAAAGGATCATGTAAACTCACAATAGATTCCTAATGACATTCTAAATAACAATTCATGCCCAGAGTTTACATAAGCCTAACACATTTGCCAAAAAGAATCAAAGAGTCAATCGACATTTACCATTTTTTGAGCATATGTTAAAATTAATCTATGAAACTTAAGGCGCATGTTGAGGGAACTATTTTAAGCAATACTCACAACTCAAACCACTAACACACAACCTAAATAATTTCCAGCCACTTAGTCGACCATATAAACCCTAAATCACACAAATCCAAATTAACTGTAAACATTGTACAATTAAACACATAATGAAGCTAAGGAGCTAGTTTAATTGGCCTAAAACACCATAAACAAGAAATGCCCAATTTATATGCATAAACCCTAATTTCCCAATTTAGACAAATTAAGCCACAGAAAGTTTGCAAGAATTTAACACTTACAAATTTGAAAACGAGAAGATTGATGAAAAACTTGGATCGAATGAAAAATGGCGGCAATTAGGTTAGTTTTTGAATTTGTGAGTTTATAAAAAAACTGATGATTTGGTTTGTTTATATAGGGTAAACTTTTTGATTTTGACAACTTTGGCCCCTTAACTCCTTATCTTTGCAAATTCAGTCCATGTGATTCAAAGTATTGAAGTTTGACACAAACAATCCCTCAAGGTTATATGTTGTTTCATGTGAAGTCCAAAATGATTTTGACAATTCACCCCTTGAACTCACAAATGATTGCAAAAATTTGACAAAACATTTGTTCAAGAGTGCACGAAAGAGTTGCATGATGAAATTAATTCATGATGAAGATTTGAAGAAGAGTGTGCGGTATTCATGTTGATTTGTAAAAAAATTTCTCCCCCTCAAAATATGTTTTTGATTAAATGAGAAAGTTATGTTTTGAAAAACATATTTTGAAGTTGTGAATACTACACACTTAGAGGATTTTTTTTCTTTTTTTTTTTTTTTTTTAATAAAAATAAGAAATGGAAAGTATTTTTGTTGTTTTTATAGTTATATATTTTTGTATTTGGTTTTTGATAAAATATTTACAAAAGCATTTTGGTGTTTGACTTTCTTAATTGTGTTTGAGAAAGTTTGCCAGATCATCTGGAGTCAAACACCGCATACCAATTTGGTGAACTAGTTCAGCAAACCTTGATGGAGGTAAAGCTTTTGTGAACAAGTCTGCCAATTGGTATTCAGTACCCACAAAATATAATTTAATTGTACCCTTTTTCGACATGCTCCTTGATGAAATGATAACGGAGAGCAATGTGTTTGGACTTGGAATGTAGAACAATGTTGCAGGAGATGGCAATGGCACTCTTAGAGTCACAATACATCGGGATTTTGTTGAAGACTTATCCATAGTCCATCAGTTGTGACCTCATGTAAATAACTTGAGCACAACAGGCAGACATGGCTACGTATTCCGCTTCTGTTGATGACAATGAAGTGCAATCCTGCTTCTTTGACTGCAATGATACAAGCTTATCTCCCAGAAACTGAGCACCACTAGAAGTACTTTTGTGTGAATCTAGACAACCTGCATGATCTGCATCTGAAAAGGCTATTAGTTCAAAACCAGAATCCTTTAGATACCAGATCCCCAAGTTAATGGTTCCCTTTACGTATCGAAGGATTCTTTTAGCCTCAGAGAGGTGTCTTTCAGTAGGTTTAGACTGATAACGAGAACACATATACACTGCAAATACTATATCTGGTCTGCTAGCTGTGAGATACATGAGTGACCCAATAATACTTCGGTATTTGGTAGGGTCAACAGATGTCCCATGTATGTCAGCATCTAGCTTTGTTGTATGAGCCATAGGAGTATTGTAAGTATCACAACTGGTCATTCCATGTTTCTTAAGAATCTCAAGGGCATATTTGGACTGGTTTAGAAAGATTCCACGTGGTGATTGATGAACTTGTAGTCCTAAGAAGAACGTAAGTTCACCGATCATGGACATTTCAAAATTATCTTTCATTAATTTTGCAAAACGGTTTGAGTACTTTTTGTGTGTAGAAGCAAAAATAATGTCATCGACATAAATTTGAACAATTAAAATGTCCTCCCCGTGTTTCTGAATAAACAAAGTTGGATCCACTGAACCTTTAGTAAAATGATTGGTAAGTAGAAAAGCTGACAGTTTATCGTACCATGCCCTCGGGGCTTGTTTAAGGCCGTAAAGGGCTTTCTTGAGCTTGTACACGTGATTAGGATGTTTTGGATTGACGAATCCCTCTGGTTGACTAACATACACCACCTCACGTAGTTGCCCCTTCAGAAATGCCATTTTCACGTCCATTTGATAAACAACCATGTTTTTGTGAGCAGCATAAGCCAGAAAGATGCGTACAGCTTCAAGTCTAGCCACTGGAGCAAAAGATTCTTCAAAGTCGATTCCTTCTTCCTGAGTGTATCCTTTTGCTACCAAACACGATTTATTACGAATCAATGTGCCTTCAGCATCTAACTTGTTTTTCCAAATCCATTTCAGACCGATGACATAGACCCCATCTGGTTTTTCAACCAACTCCCAGACTTCCAATCGTTTGAATTGGTTTAGCTCTTCTTGCATTGATTCAATCCAATTGTCATAAGTCATTGCTTGTTTAATGTTCTTTGGTTCGTCCTGACATACTGTGAGGGCATAAATGCAGTTTTCACCGTCTGAGTGGAGTCGTTGTCTTGTCATGACTGGTGCATCTGTATTGCCAATAATGTGAACTAAGGGGTGATCTCTTGTCCATTGATGTGTCGAAGGGTGATGTTGATGAATATCATGCATATTAGACGGATCCAAATTGCTTGATGATGACTCTGCAATATCAGGAATGGTTGGAGCCGGAGCAAATGGATTGAAGAAAGCATTTCCGTCATAATCTGCAGGTGCGGGTACTTGTTGATTTTGATCATCAGCTGCATTTTCAGTGTTGGAAGCGATTTGTGCTGTTGTTGTTGGAGATTCAGTTGGAGGTGCATCTGTTGCAACGGTTGTTGACGTAGTTGCAGTAGTATCAGGTAATGGAATATTATCAGGTTGAGCAGCGGAAACAGAGGATACATCTGGTGCACGACTTTCAAAGAAATCATCAAACAACGGAGCAAACAAGGTTTCCAAATCTTTACGGTTTAGCGAAAGAGATGCAGCTGATTGATCAGGAAAGTTTAGACGGTTACTTGCGGGTCCTAAGCTGTTTTACTCAGAAGCCATTGCTGTAAGCTCGGGTCCGAAACTGAGTGGTTCCGAAGCCATTAAATTAAGCTCGGGTCCGAAACTGAGTTGTTCCGAAGCCATAGTTGTTGAATCTGTAAAGAAAGAAGGAAAAGACAAAACAGAGAACATGGATCCCCAAGTGTAACTGGGTTCCAGATGTTAGAAGCATACAGTTGTAGTGTCAATTATCTTCTTGACACCCGAACACACGATTTCAATGGTATTCTCTCTCGTTTTTGTGGATTTCACATTCGTTTTTGTGCAAATGTCTAAAATCTTTCCTGTAGGAATCAACCTAAGACCAATCGTTTTGAAAATTCTACCCGTGGGTACCCACCTAAGGTTAGATCTAGGAGATGTTTTCTTTTTGGGTGCAACGGAATGAAGTGTGGGAGCATCACTTGGTTGAGAAAACCTACTTCCTATATTGATCCACTTCTTAGGTTTCTGAGTCTTGTCTTTTGGTTCAACGGGTTTGTTTGGTTTTCTTGTCTTAGTCGATTGTGCCTTTGCACGTGAATTCACTTCTTGAAGATATTTGGAAACACAGACATCATGATTAGCTTGAAAGACACATTTCTGACATGTAGGACAGACAAATTCAGCATTTGTGTTGAAAACATGAAGTTTAGCTTTGTCCTTACACGCAGTTGAAAACTGTTTTGTTTTCGAAAAAGACTTTGAATTTCTAGAGTGGGCTTCTCTGTGCACATCTTGATTGTTTACGCAACTACTCTTAGATGCTAGCCAATTCCTATTCGTTTGTTGAGTACTCTTAGGTTTTGGTTCGCTACTACTAGCAGTGTTCAGTAATACAGTGGAAGGCATCACACGAGGTTTAGAACCTAGTTTTCCATCTTTTTGAAGTAGTGCCTTTTTCCTAGCCTTTTCTAGATCATAGTTCTTGTACATGTCATTTATTCCATAAGACTCTCTACTTTTAATGCTCATTTTAGACATTGTTTTTGAACTAATCCTAGATGAGCCAGGTATAATCACGTGTTGAGGTTTAGAAGACACATAAGCATTTTTCTTAGGCCAAGAATGTGGAGTGACTTGTTTTGTCAAATCATTATTCTCAACAACTTGGGAGGCAAACCGTGATTTTGAAAATTTAGATCGTTCAGATTTAAATGCAGTTGGCTGTCTAACCACTTGTTGGTTTCTGATAGTTTGTAGAGGCGGTTTCCCCAAGATTGGTTTTGCAAACTTAGTATCCACACTCTGGCCAGTCAATCTTCTTAATTTGTTTTGCAATGCAGCATGTGCAAACACCTTTGCTTGAATTTGACCTTTTAAAAGCTCATTTTCCTTAACTAATGTATCCATACGTTTACTTTCTTCATTCAAAAGTTGACCATTGTTGCCCGAAGTTAGAGATTCGTTTTGCAATTTAAGTTCAAGTGAGATGCAATGTGCCTCTAGTTTAGAAAAATCTTTTTGAAACTGGGCAATGGTCTTTTTGAGACAAGTATTTTCAAACTCGAGAATTTCGTTTGATTGGTAATTTTTTGTTCATTAGGTCACAATGTACAAGATTTTGTCAACATTATGTCAAGCAGTAGCTTGCGATCTGCGATTTATATACAATGTTGTTCAAACTCTATCAAATTGTGCTTCATAGATTGTTCTATATTATAGTGATTCATGACATACCTCTCTTGAAATAGTTGTTCTGTCAACTGTCTTTTTGATCTGCAACTTCTTATTTAGTGTCACCTCATTTGTCAAATGCTCTGTGATCATCATCATTATTGCTGCTGTCATCTGTTTTCTTATGTTAAATTGTAAAACACTGCATCCAATCTTCCTAGTGCTGACTCTTTGAATGCACTCTTTTGTAACATTGTCATGCTTTATAGTACTCTTTGAATTGACTCTTATCCATTGTTGATCATATGTCTGTGAGTACTCAATGTATTCTAATAATCTTGTGATATATGTTTATGAACGCTGCAAAGATTGAAGCGTGAAACGTTCTTAATGCACTCTAAAGGTGGCATTGGATTCATTCTCGTGAAATTCTTCTGTTGCAAGTTGCTTTTCAAGTTGATTCACGTTGTCGAGCATCGTATTAGTGAAAATGTCAACGTCTTCTCCAAAGAGTGATGGAAATGCCCGTTTGAATCCATTCCCGGTACGTGTTTCTGCTAAGTCTTTGTTTGAGAGGACCTTAAGGTGTGAATGGAGTAATCTAAAACATGTCATGCATTTCTCTTTCATTTCTCAGTTTTTTTCTTGCATTAAAAATTCATGCGTATCACTCTCTTGAGATCCTTGAGAAGCAAGGTTTGGTGGTGAAGAATTAGATGAAGGTTTTAATATGTTGTTTATGGGTGCGGAGACTTGTGACATCTGTTCATTCATTTGCAACCTTGATTGATACATTTTCTCTCCCCCTTGATTGTGGCGATGTAATCGAAAGAATCAAACTAAAATGTGTAAAGTTGATATTTGGCACAAAAGGTCGATATAGTGATTTCTTGTTTCCTTCCAAAAATTTAATTTTAAAATTTTCACTCCTAGAATTTGAAATTCACTATAAAATGCAATTCAAAGGTTACTAGAAAATTTTGAGTTTAAAAAATTTGGACGCCAAATTTCACCGTTAAAAATTTCGAATTTTGACCTAAAAAATTGAGTTTTGGGCCGAAATTTCATCGTTATACCAAAGTTTGAATTCCGCGTAAAAATTGAACGTTTAGTCTCCCCTAAAAATTAAATTTTACTCAAATTAACTTGTGTATTTGATGGATCTTTTAGGATAAAGAAGGTTGTTGGTGTAGTTTAGATGTTATGGTAAAAGACTAAGTAGAAGATGTCGTCAAAAATCCTTACTCGAAGGATCCTTACTCGAAGAATGTGTGAAAACTTCCTTACTCGGAGAATCTGTGAAACTTCCTTACTCGGAGAATCTATGAAAAATTCCTTACTCGGAGAATCTGATAAACTTCCTTACTCGGAGAATCTATGAAAATTCCTTACTCGGAGAATCTGATAAACTTCCTTACTCGAAGAAAAGATTTCTTACTCGAAGCAAATATTCCTTACTCAAAGAAAAATATTACTTACTCGAAGAAAATAACAGTTACTCGAAGAAAGTATTCCTTACTCGAAGAAACTAAGCCTTACTCGAAGAAGATATTAGCTTACTCGAAGACCAAAATAAATTCCTTACTCGAAGACAGAAAAAATCTGTTACTCGAAGAAAAGAAACAAATTCCTTACTCGAAGAAAAATTTTCAATGAAGTATATAACTCCTTACTCGAAGGATTATAAAGAAGAAGTTCGGATTTCCTTACTCGGAAAATATAAACAGAACCTTGCTTACTCAAAGCCTTACTCGCTAACTATTCCTTGCTCGAAGACTTACTCGAAGAAATAGTTACTTACTCGAAGAAAACTATACCTTACTCGGAGAAATTATTGCTTACTCGAGAAAAAACTATTGCTTACACGGAGAAATTGTTGCTTACTCGGAGAAATGCAATGCTTACTCGGAGAAATTGTTGCTTACTCGAAGAAATACAAGTCTTACTCGAAGAAACAGTTGCTTACTCGCTGAAAAACGTGAAAAATCAAGTTTTGAGCCCAAATTTTCTACCAAATCTAAACTAAAACAACCTAATCTATCCCTTGGCGATTGATACCACTTGTTAGGTCACCATTTCACAACACATAACCATATAATTCTAGAGAGAGAAAGAGAGTAGAGAGAGAAAGTGGAAGGAACTCTTGTGTGTGAAATAATGAAAATGAAATTAACAAAAGAACCAACACCCTCCAAGGAGGGTTTACAATGTATTTATAAGGGAATGGAGCTAGGGCTTCCTTCATTTCTTAATCTAAACTAAAAGGCATAGGCCCATGGGCTTACTTCATAAGCCTAGACATAGTTACTAACATATAAGCCTTAATATTAAGCAACCTATTACATAATTAAATGACCGACACTTGACATTAGTAAAACGTAATCCCAACATAAAAGGTGTCTTGGTACGCCAACATGTCAGATTGATAGAATGCTGATAAATCTGAGCCCACTCGAAGTGCCACGGCTTGGTGATTCGCTGCACCTGCCGTGTTTTCGAATGTGATGTCTCGGTGCTAAGAACCCGGCACCTACAACAGCTGCATCATTGCATCAACACCACAAATGAATCAATAAATCTAAAATCGAATTAGTGAGTCCAAAGCTAACAGTGGTTATTACTGAAAACCTATCCTAGTTTTGTTAGCATCTTTCTTTGAAAAAAGATTGTCTTGTGTAGGATTCAGAGCATGAAATGGTTTTTGATATACTAGTAATAAACAAGTTTTCATTTTGTTTATGTTGAGCTGTTAAAAAAAAACATGTATGTTTAATAAATTAATCTATAAATTATGTTTTATTGGTCCTTACTATATCAATTAGTAGCAAAAGGTCCTTGGATGGATGTGTAATAAGTGCCGTCGTACAGACCTTCACTTAATAGAAGCCACATTTTTATTGTCTTGATTGGGAGGTGGGATGCCTTTCATTTGTATTTTGTTTCTTGGGTTTTATCCCATAATATATGTTGCCTTTCTAAAAAAAATAGAAGTCACATTTTTATTAGTTTTGCATATAAATACATATAATATTTAACATATATGAGTCATATAATTCAAGTTTATATGCGGTTTCTTTTTGGTTTACAAGTGTAATAAGACCTTTTTGTTGTCATAACTTAAGGCCATCGAAAACCACATGCCTTGCATATTAGAGCACAAGGTGCAGTGAGCAACTTCACCTCTTCATTTGGGGCTTACGGGGTGCCACATCACTTTAACAAACCTCCACAACGACCCCCCCCCCCCACTAACAACTAACCTCAACTTACTCATTTGGGGCCCGCCACTTCCTAAAATTACAAACATTACAAGTAAAAAAAAAACTGACAAAAAGGACAGATCTTACCTTCGCCGTGCAGACGACGAAGGTAAAAGTGGCGAAGGATGAGGAGGGGGGTCGGTGTGGTGGCTAGCTATGGCAAGGATGCCACCGTGGAGTGGCGAAGGATGAAGAAGATTGCACCGTGTGCTCTTAGGGTCATCATTGACCGAAATCATTTTGAAATTGTAAATGATTCTATAATCAAATAAAATCCAATTAAAATGTGTATGATTGGATGAATTGCGTTTATTAACTTTGAGAGAGTTATGATGACTTGTATAGTATTGGTTAAGGGTTGTATTATTAGTACCCTCCTAGCTATTTTTTTTATAAGTTTTACCCTTCTTGCCTATTATTTAATTCCTTTATTAACAGTACAACTCAGTTTTTCATTAGTTTATGTTCTATTTTATGCAAACTTTATATTTTCTGTTCCATGTTTTCCGTTTTATAGTTCTACAATAGAAAGAAATAAAAAATTAAAACTTTATTAACACATGACAATAATTGATGAACCAAAAACATATAACAATGGTCAATAATTGATGAACCAAAAACACATAACACCAGGATAATAATTGATGAACCAAAAAAATAACAGCACAATAACTGATGAACCAAAAAAAATAACACAACACAATAACTGATGAACCTATAACTGATGAACCAATAATTGATGAACAAAAAAAATAACATAACACGTGACAATAATTGATGAACCAAAAACACATAACAAGGGTCAATAATTGATGAACCAAAAACACATAACACCAGGATAATAATTGATGAACCAAAAAAATAACAGCACAATAACTGATGAACCAAAAAAATAACACAACACAATAACTGATGAACCTATAACTGATGAACCAATAATTGATGAACCAAAAAAATAACATAACACATGACAATAATTGATGAACCAAAAACACATAACAAGGGTCAATAATTGATGAACCAAAAACACATAACACCAGGATAATAATTGATGAACCAAAAAAATAACAGCACAATAACTGATGAAACAAAAAAATAAGAATAACTCTTTTTATTAATGAAGTAATAATTATGAATAACTATATATTTCTAAATATATATAATTTATAACGTAAATTATATAACTTGACGTTATTATCGGTTAACTTGAATACACATTAAGAAATGATTATTCCTACAATAAAACTCATCGGTTCAATTAACCAGGCGTAAACTTGCAATTACTATAATATATCATATCATTTATTTATAACAAGAAATATATAAACATTAAATGATATTATACATAAAGACAAGTTATATTGTATGTAACTGCTCTTGAACTATTAAGCGTTTTGCCACGCAAGCCACCTCTGCCACAAATCATTTTGTCATCGAACACTATTCAAATCACGATTCTCGATAAGTCGAACTTATCTCGGACTTCCATATCATTCAGGTTATCTTTGAAGTCATTTCCATTCTACCTCTGACATTACGTTATCTATGCCTATCATAATCCTCAGGTGAGTCATAGCCCCTACTCTTAATTGTTTTATAATGATTTATACATATTTTTGGGGGAGATACATGCTTAACTATTGTTTTATACTTTTACAAGTACTCGTTAACTATTTATATATTACTATAAGTTCATACACCCACTTTCTATCGTTTAAACTGTTTTATAAACTCTTTGGGAGAGATACATGTGTAACAACTTTTCTAATGATTTTACTATTGATATTTGGAATTATGGAACAAACTGTTTAAATACGGTTTCAACTGTTTAAATACGGTTCTCCACAAACTGTTTGGATACGGTTTTCAACTGTTTAAATACGGTTCCCCACAAACTGTTCGGATACGGTTTCAACTGTTTAAATACGGTTCCCCACAAACTGTTTGGATACGGTTTCAACTGTTTAAATACGGTTCTCCACAAACTGTTTGGATACGGTTTTCAACTGTTTAAATACGGTTCCCCACAAACTGTTCGGATACGGTTTCAACTGTTTAAATACGGTTCCCCACAAACTGTTTAAATACGGTTTCAAACTGTTTATGCTATGGGCGCAACAACGTGGCCCAAATCTCAAAACTTGTGTTAAATGGATTTATAAACCAACTACTATTTTGGGTGTTGACCCGGTGAAGGGCAAACTAACGGACTATTTTTGAATTATTAAGGAAATCACTCATTTTCTGATTTTGATAAATCAACGATTTAAGCTATGAACATTATGGATTTACTCACACTTTAATTTGACAATCAACTGTTATTATAACTACTGTGGAATCATAAACTCTTTGATTTTGGAAATCGATATTCGAAACTATAAACTCTATGAACTCACCAACCTTTGTGTTGACACTTTTAGCATGTGTTTATCTCAGGTCCATAATGAGCAAGGATGGCACGGAGGAGCACGGATACTTATAAAGGCTATAAATTTTTCTATCATTTGAAAACTTGTTTAATAAACTTTGGGACAAATGGGAACCTCTTTTAAAACTCTGGTATTTATATTCGAATGATAGATCTTTAAAATGACTAAAATGACAATCATTTTCTACTAATAAACTGTGCGCTATGAAGTAACACCAAATCTAAATTTCGCTGCATGTTTTCAAAATTGGGGTGTTACACGTAGTCCAACGAAAATCTCCCTTTTTTGTACACTTCGTGAGTGTCTTAAAGAGAGGAAGTGACTTATCCGCTGATTTGGACAAGAATCGATGCAACCCTGCTAATTTTCCATTCAAAGACTGGATTTCTTTCAATGTGCGCGGTGAGGGAAGGTCGATGACAGCTTTTGTTTTTTCTGGGCATGGCTTGATGCCTTCAGGCTCTATCAAGTATCCCAGAAACATGCCTTCTGTAGCGCCAAAGGTGCATTTCTTGGGATTTAGCTTCATGTTGATCTTTCTCAATGTCCTGAATGTTTCTTCAATGTCGCGTACCAGTTCTTCTTCGGTGTGGCTCTTTATGACAAGGTCGTCAACATATACTTCCAGGTTGCGGCCCACTTGCTTTTCAAATGCATTATCCACTAGACGCTGGTAGGAAGCGCCTGCATTCTTTAGGCCAAAAGGCATTTTTGTGTAGCAGTAGACGCCCTGGCTTGTGTGGAAAGCTGTTTTTTCCTCGTCCTCTTTAGCCATTTGGATTTGATGATACCCTTTGTATGTGTCGAGAAAGCATTTAAAGGGGTATCCGCATAGTGATTCTATCTTCCAATCTATCTCTGGTAGCGGGTAACAGTCTTGTGGACATGCTTTGTTGAGATCAGTGAAGTCTATGCACATTCTCCAACTGCCATCACTCTTTTTTACCATCACTGGATTGGAGAGCCAGTCATGGTAGTAGACCTCCCGCATGATGCCTGCGTCTACAAGTTTGTGTAGTTCCTCTAGGATGGCTTTTGCGTGTTCTGGAGCCTGGCCGCGCTTATTCTGCCGTACTGGAGGGTATCCTTGTCGGATTTTCAGCGTGTGCTCTGTAATTGACCGCGGCACACCAGTCATGTGCCTTGGTTCCCATGCAAAGATATCTAGATTCTTTTGCAAGAGTGCGCACACGGCCGCTCTGCCTTTGTCAGACAGCGATCCCCGAATCGATACCTCCTGATTCGGGTAATCAGGGTGGATTGCGACCTTTAGGTTTGACGCTTTATCTGCGTGCTGTTCTGGAGTGCGCGCCGTCTCACTTTTCACCGTGTTGCATTCTTTAGGTGACACAGTGGTGTTGTAGAGGGTGACAATGCCTCCTTCTACTGGGAATTTAAGCATTCCATGTGTCGTGGACGGTACTGCACGCATGGCTGATATTCCTGGTCTTCCAATAATGCCATTGTATGGCGAAAGAGACTTGATTACCATAAAGTTCACCCAAGATGTTGTGGAGTGTTGCTCATTACCCACGACCACAAGTAATCGTAATTGCCCTATGGGCCATATCTTCTCTCCTGTGAAGCCAGTCAGCGACGTCGTGGCCGGAATTAATTGACTTCGTATCTCAGGTCGCAGCCTTTTAAAGAAATGTTCATACACAATGTCCGCGGATGCTCCTCCATCAACATACATGCGATGGATATCGTGACCCCCCGTATGTATCTCAATAGTGAACGGTTCCACTACTGCGTTGTCCGCAGTCAGAGTGGGGAAAGATATTTCGTTTCCATAGGAAAATTTTTGGCTGACCTTTTGCCGTGTCTTCTGCTGCCATGATTGTATCATGTAGATGGTGTCAGCCTTATCTTTAATTGTCTCTTTCTTGCCCCTATTCTTCTGTTTATCCTTCCCCTCCTTGATGTTTTTAACAAGGTGATCCATTTTATCTTCTTTCACTAATTTGTCGATTAGTTGGCGCAATTGGACACACTCGTTGGTTGTATGGCCCTTTTGTCCATGGTATTCGCAGTATCCACTCCTTACGCGCCGATCCTCTAGAGTGCGCATTGGTGGAGGTTTCGGGAAGTTTGCACCTTCTTTTACAAATATCTCCCTTGGGGTTTTTGTGAGTGGAGTATATTTGTCATTATCCCGTCCGTTTCCCTGACTGCGGTAGTTCTTGCTGCGGTTGCTACTCTGGTCATTGGATTGTCTTCTGGGCTGTTCTTGTGACCTGTAATTTGAGTAACCTTTTTTGCTATCCGCATCAGCTACTTCCCCTTGGATAAAAGACCTGGTACGCTTCATTAGCTCATCAAAGGTTTGGGGAACCTTATCGTTTAATCTTCTGATAAGTTCTGGGTTATTGATCCCATTCATGAACACTGAGATCTTTAGCACTTCGGGGCATGCCTTGACGTGTATGCATTCATCTTTAAAGTGCTCCACATAAGCGCTTTTGGATTCCCCTTGGCGCTGTTTAACTCTAGCAAGTTCGACAGGGTTCTTGGCGCACTTCTTTCATTGAGTAAAATTCAAACGGAATGCTTTTCGCAACTCTTCAAACCCATTTATGCTTCTTCGTGGAAGCTTGCTAAACCAGGTTCGCGCATTCCCTACCAACGTGGAGTTAAACATGTGGCACCACACGGGTTGTGGCCAATTTTTGATAGTAGCAGTTGATTCGAAAATTTTTAGGTGGTCATCAGGATCACCCGTCCCATCATATGTTTTCACTTTGGCGGGCATGCGTCTTCTCTTATCATCTGAGTAATCGCTGATGCGCCTCGTGAATGCATCAATCTTTTGGCGGCGCTAAGGAAGGGATATATCCTCGTCCTCCTCGTCGCGATGTTTTCTCATGGACTTCCAATGTCCTGTTTCTTTGTCCGAGGAATCACTTGAGGGTAGGCTGACCCTTTTGCAGCGCTTGCGCCGACTTTCCTCGGAATCTGAGCTTGGAGGGCTTTCACTCGGGGAGGGTTGTCTCCCAAGCCTATCATGAACTCTTCTGCTACTAGACCTTGAAGGGCTCTCGCTCGGTGAGCGTTGCCGTCCAAGTCTATCTTGGATTCTGCGGCTACCAAGTCTAGCATGGACGTTGGTACGCCTTCCATTATCTTCATACTCCTCTGAGTACTGTGAATCAGATGCTTCATCCTCTACACCCTTCCTTCCCACTCTAGCGAACACTGGAAGTCGGCGGTTATCCTTTTCGCGCCCTTCCTTCTGATAGCGCGATGGGGATGCCTCGTACTCAGGGCCAAAGTTGAGCCGGGCTTGCAAGCTCAGACTTGACCTTCTTCTTGCTTCCTCTTGCATGAGGGCAGTTAAGGTTTCGTAATTTTGGGATACAAAATTACTTAGCTGAACTCAGGCGCATCCCCCCTAACGCGAGGATATCTGTTTCCACATTAGGTCCCCTGTCTCGATTAGGCGCGCATGGCGGCTCAGTGGTGTCCACGATGGGTACCGTTTGGTGGGGAGTGGTGAAGAGAGTGCGCTGTAGATCTTCTGTGCTAGGGGCCACTACGGTAGCCCCTGTCGGGAATTCTACCGTTGGGAGGATCAGACTTGGGCCTGATGATGAGGCGAAAAATGAACCACTTTTAAGGGGTCATTTAAGCCCGAATTCGTATTTATTTGATCAAATATTGCCCTAAATCGTTTCTTTTGTCATTTTAGGTACTTTTGGAGAGAAATGCGGAAAAGGAGGCATTTTGGATATTTTTGGAGCGTAAAAGTGAAGAAAACGGCAAAGTCTCAATTTTCCTTGCTGGGAACAGTACCTGACGGCGTCACAAGATTCTTAATGACGGCGTCAAGAGTAATACAAGAGGTGGAAGTGGATGACGGCCCAGTGAAAACGTGACGGCGTCACCATAGGCCGTCATGGTTCAAGATATAGTGACGGCCCTGAACAAATTTACACGTGACGACGTCAAAAGTGGATCTAGGCAGTCCGATTTCATTATGGGCGGCGAGTTGACGGCGTCAGAATTTCCTTCTTGACGCCGTCACCCTGTAAAATCTATATATAGTTTTCCAATTTTTATTCATTAGTGTGGAACTTTGAGGGTGTAACTTTGAGAGAAACCCTAGTCCCATTTTCACAGCTTTTTCAAGGGTTTTTACCCTTTGAAACCTCTTATGTTCAATTGAGATAAGTACTCTTTCAATTCAATCAATATGTCTATGTGTTGCTTGAATATATCTTACGCTTGTCTTCAATTTAACATGCTAGGCTAGATTTCTTTTGTGTTTGCTTAGATGTAGTGAAACCTAGATGTTAATTATGGGTTGATTGTTTGTGTATAATTGTTACGGATGATTGTATTCGATGTTAGGCTTAAGAAAACTGGCAGACTTCCATTGGTAACTTGCTTGAACGTCTTAAGAAACATAATCGGAGGTGTACTACGATTTTTGATTGTATTTAATGCGTAGGAGAATTCTAATGATCCCATGTTAGGAGCTTCTAACGGCTCGACATAGGAGTGAAGTAGGATCCTATAGAGTTAGGGAATATTGTACACGGCCCTACGACTAGTATTAAGGAATATGGCCCGTCATCCATGCAATTGTAACAAATGATTAACCTGTAAAAGATATCTAGGGAGTAATGAAATCTAAGTAAACACAATTTTACCTATCATTGTTCACACCACATTAGTATAATTAGTTTATTTTCATTTTTGTTATTTTATTTTGATTGCATCTTTAGATAAATTGGGTTAGTTGGCTAGCAACTAATTCCGCCCACTTTTTCAAAACCCGAGATTTTTACTTGCTTTTATAAAAACATAAAAATACAAAAAGAATCATCCCTCACCTCTAGACCTAGTTGTAGACTTTCTAATCCTAGCGACACTATTCCTGAGTTGAACTATCAATCCCCCGGTACTTGTCACTATACTATACTACAACGATCAGGTACACTGCCTGGTGGGGGTTGTAAGCTTCTTGAGATCCCTCGAGAGGTAAAGCCTGGTGCGATTCCCACGTACCACCTGACTCTTGGTGACTGGGCGCACTGGTTGTTCCGGGGGCCTGCTTAGAGGTCAAATCACATTGGTGTTTCTTCCTTTGAGAGTCACCATGTGTTTTCTTCGATAGCGGAGTCCGCTGGCTAGTGTTACCATGCTTCGTCATTCTAGTTCTTAGTGTAGGGTCCCACGGATGGTGCCACTTGTTGATACAAAAGTTGGGCGTTCCTTGCTCGGGTTCCTGTTCTCGTACCAATTAGATCTTAATGCTTAAGACTTGCGCACTAAGAAAGAAAACAACACCGTTAGGCTTATCGCGGGATTGTCTCCCACGATTATCCTCCGGCGTGAGAGTAAGTAATCGGTTTTTAGGGTATAGTGAAGAGTTAGGGTTTAGATCGTACCTCAATGAGAGTCATAATATTCTTTATATAGGCACGAAATCTAGTTGATTTCGTGCTCCTTACTCTTTGGCGTATCACGCTTATCCGGCCACGATCTTTATCCCATAAATAAAAGATCCTTATCTAGGCCGTAAATAATATTTGGGTTTGGACTTTCGTGAGCATTTTTACGGGTTACACACACCCAACTTCTCACATAGAAGCAATTCAACCATTAGGTTAAATTGAGTTTCTAGTCAATAGATTCTCCAGTAGTCATTCTCTTTTTAGAAGAAATTGAGTTCCTAAAGTTGCATATCGAAGAGTACCAAATATGAAGTTTGCTTGCTTTACTAATAATTGGCTTAATGTGACTCAAACATCATGTTCTTATGAAGATAAATCTAGATGATATGTTTTACTTACAATTCCCAATGGAGATGTGTGAATGTTTTGATAATAGTAAGCAAAATGTTTTAATCTTTTGCTCATGATTTAATGGTTATTTGGTTTTGATGGTATATTACTTGATTTAGTAAATGTGCTTGATTTAAGAATGCTCCTTATCATATCTTTTGAAATGAATCTCATTAAGATTATTTATCTTAAATGAGTTTATTAAAACTAGACATTTATATATTCTTGAAAAAATATTATTTTCTTTGATTTTTTTCCAATGTTATATACCATAATTTAACGAGTATTTGAAAAAAAATGAATTTTACTTGTTTAAGCATTGTAACAAGTTATTTTTCAATTCTAATAACTTATATTATTTCAAAAAGGAATGTGTAGTGCATTATCTTGTAAAACAACAATTCATGCTACAAAGAAAATGAAATACATAGAATATACAGTGTGTATTATTCTTGAAAATGTATTTTACATATGTTGTTAGTTTGCTCATGTTTGGTTTTTCGGATATGACACATTTATCTATTGCATTGCAATGTAAATTGCTTGAATATTTCGGATGAAACATCCAAGTCATGAATCCTACTTCATTGTAGTAGCTTCATCTACTTTGTTTAATATCTATTTTGAAAGTTATTCACAAGAGAAAAAAAAATCTTAAAGAGTAGATGTGAACTTTAATTACTAGAAGTTTTTACGTTCCCAGAAAAGCTTTATGTAACCCTTGTCAGTTTTTTCTTTCACTAAGCTATTCGAGTTTTATGTTATTCTATTTGGTGAATTGTTATTGTGACACTTCGTGTGTAATCCTTAGACAGGGTTATGAAGTGTCAGTTAAGGAACTGGATACACTATTATGGCGGCTTTCAGAGACGAAAAGAAAATTGGAGCAGGAAGACGCCGAGAGAATATGCAAATTCTTCTTGATTCCTTGAAGTGAAAAGATAAAGTTACGCATTTTGTTGTGGAGAGTTGTTCTGATGTTCAGTCAGTTATTGACCCGAGCCCGAAATCGCCTTCGCAAAGCTTTCTTAGTTTTTGTCATACTTGTAAGAGGAATCTTGGAGATGGGTGTGACACTTTCATGTACATTTTTGTCAAAGTTTGACTTTCATGTTTAATTTGCGTAGGTTAAAGTTAAGAGATAAAGATACGCCTTTTGTTTTTTTAGTGATTGTTTGTGTATAATTTATAGTGAAACTGTGGAAAATGGTTATAGCTATGATAATTTAGAAGTCAGGTAAGTGGTTTGATAACAGATAGAAATATGCAATGTAAGTGAGTTGCATAAAACAATCCTCAAGTGAGATGTATGATTGATAAAGTCTTGAGTACATTGTCGTCGAAGTTTTATTGTCGTTAAAAAAAAGTTTCATTGTTGTCGAAGTCACGCCATTTGACCGTGGTTACCTTTCTCCATGTCGAATGAATCAATGTTTTTGTTAGTTGTCTTATATTTTATATGCCTTCATTTTTTTTATGTTTCCTTGACAATATAAACTTGAAATAGATTGCTTTTATTTGGATTTTTTTTATCACAAATCAAATATTCGTAAATATGAACATTACGTACTGTGTATTATTATAATACTTATCATATCAAATACTTTTGCTAATCAATTATAAATAATAAACAAGATATCTCATAAAGCTAGCCCGCCCATCGGGCGGGTCTTGAAGCTAGTAATATATATGGAAATATATAGATATTATTCTTGGGATACAAAAGCTAAATTTGAGACTTGAGAGTTCTAGATGTGGCTAGGGGTGAGCATCGGGCCGGTCCCGACTCGAAACCTATTGATCCTGAAACCGAATGTTTTGAAAACCAAAATCGAATCCAGAACCGAAAACCAAAATCGAATCCCGAATCTCGAAACCAGTCGGTTTTGTTTGTATTTTTTCGGTTTTTGGCCCGTCCCGACTCGAAACCGAGTGTGGTCGGTTCGGATTCAGGATGCTCGTTTTCGGTCGGTTTTTTTAGGATGTGGCTATGTGTGTATTATTATAGTTTTGGATTCTGCAGCCCAAAAAGAAAAGTTTTGGATAAGCAGCCCAAATCCAATAGTCCAAAATAAACTTCCCTAATAAAGTTTGTTGTTTTGGATTCTGCAGCCCAAAAGGAAAAGTTTATTAGGGAAGGATTTGAGCTGCTTATCCAAAACTTTTCCTTTTGGGTTGCAGAATCCAAAACAACAAACTTTATTAGGGAAGTTTATTTTGGACTATTGGATTTGGGCTGCTTATCCAAAACTTTTCCTTTTGGGCTGCAGAATCCAAAACAAGGGAAGTTTATTTTGGACTGTTGGATTTGGGCTGCTTATCCAAAACTTTTCCTTTTGGGCTGCAGAATCCAAAACAACAAACTTTATTAGGGAAGTTTATTTTGGACTGTTGGATTTGGGCTGCTTATCCAAAACTTTTCCTTTTGGGCTGCAGAATCCAAAACAACAAACTTTATTAGGGAAGTTTATTTTGGACTATTGGATTTGGGCTGCTTATCCAAAACTTTTCCTTTTGGGTTGCAGAATCCAAAACAACAAACTTTATTAGGGAAGTTTATTTTGGACTATTGGATTTGGGCTGCTTATCCAAAACTTTTCCTTTTGGGCTGCAGAATCCAAAACAACAAACTTTATTAGGGAAGTTTATTTTGGACTATTGGATTTGGGCTGCTTATCCAAAACTTTTCCTTTTGGGCTGCAGAATCCAAAACAACAAACTTTATTAGGGAAGTTTATTTTGGACTATTGGATTTGGTCTGCTTATCCAAAATTTTTCCTTTTGGGCTGCAGAATCCAAAACAACAAACTTTATTAGGGAAGTTTATTTTGGACTATTGGATTTGGGCTGCTTATCCAAAACTTTTCCTTTTGGGCTGCAGAATCCAAAACAACAAACTTTATTAGGGAAGTTTATTTTGGACTATTGGATTTGGGCTGCTTATCCAAAACTTTTCCTTTTGGGCTGCAGAATCCAAAACAAGAAACTTTATTAGGGAAGTTTATTTTGGACTATTGGATTTGGGCTGCTTATCCAAAACTTTTCCTTTTGGGCTTGGGCTGCAGAATCCAAAACTTTATTATTAGGGAAGTTTTAGCTAAACCTAATATCACTTTTTACACACAACGCCTCTCATACCAATTTGAGCCATAACACCGAAGACCTCTTCAACATCGGTTTGTTTTTGTTTTCGTTTATCTTTAAATTTTAGTAGAGCTTGTTATAGATCTATGATGGTTTGTGTTCGAATCTTATATATATATATATATATATATATATATATATATATATATATATATATATATATATATATATATATGTGAGACTTTCTTGCGAGAACCATTTTATCTGCAAGAACTAAGAGAACCACCAAAAACATACATGCACGCCTTCAATAATTGTATTTTTGCACATATGTTCTAAAAACAACATATATGTTTTTAAAAAAACATAGTTGTTCTAAAGAATTTGATAAGAAATTGGAAATACAACATTTTTCTTTGAAGGTGTGCATGTATGTTCTTATAAGGCGTGCAACGACAATATTGCGGCCTTGTGTAAGGTTTTTGTGAAAAAAGAGGATGAGTTCATGATGATATTGAAGAACATAGGTGGATACTTACGATTATTGATGATTTGCATGTATTTTTATTTTATTTTAAAAGGCGTGCATGTATGTTTTTTGTGGTTCTCTCAGTTCTCGCAGATAAAATGGTTCTCGTAAGAAAGTCCCCCATATATATATATATATATATATATATATATATATATATGGTTTGTGTTCGAATATATATATATATATATATATATATATATCTTCTTTTTTATGTTATATCCGAGGTTTTTTTTCTTATAGGTTTATATGTTTTTCTCAGATTGCTGTCCCGTTTATGTTGTTTCCGCCGGATCTTCCAAGAAATAAATTTTAACGAAACAAAAACCAAGATCAATCTTTGTTCAAGATTCAAAGATTGGCTACAAGATCTTGTCAAACTTTTTGTGTTTTTCGTTGTATTGTGTTAATCGAACGAAAGATAGAGTCACACAAGTTTGTTTATAGATCTATTATGTGTTATGGTGGCTATGGTTCAAATGCTTTTTATTTTTTCACAAATTTTTTAAAATACGCTACTCATTCTTTGCAACAAAGGTTTTTTTTTTTTTTTTTTCAAATTTTTTATGGTTCAAAGGTTTTTTTTTTTTTTTTTACACAAACTTTTTAAACTTTGTTGCAAAGAAAGAGTTTGCTAACATAAAGTATTTTAAAAACTTTGTGTCAAATACTTTGTCACAAAGTTTGTGTCAAAAATTAAATAAGTATTTGACACAAACACTTCTTTTATACATAACAAGTTAAAGAAACAAGTATAACAAATTTGTTTGACTCTGTCTTTCTTTCGTTCGATTTACACAATACAACAAAAAACACGACATTTGACAAGATCTTGAACAAACATTGTTCTTGGTTTTTGTTTTCGTTTAGATTACAGAAAGAGAAAGAAGGCCAACTTATTGAGGTCTATGTTTATGCCATTATTAATTAGCTAAGCGTTAATTACAGTAGTGCAATTTCTTGACAAGCTTTAAATAATCAGCATGTTCCTATAACAAGATTAAACGATAAGTGTCTAGAATCATACTAGTAGAAATTACTAGTTTATGACATATTATTAATGACCACATGCCTTAATATGCTAGAGAAAAATTAAAAGCTACTTTTAGAGACATATTCAGTGCTGAAAAGCAAATAAAAAAACTTATAACTTTAATGGGAGCTCTAAAATTAGAATAGTAATTTTAATTTAACGATTTAGTACTATATATATATATGCACAATGTGTTCTTGCAAAATTTTATACAAATTGATATTTTTCATCATGGAAACATCTTATAATAATAATTTGCTAGTTACTACTCCGTATTAGATAGTTTTTTTTTAAGATAGAGTTGAAATCGTACAAAAAGTAAAACATATATATTTCATGCTTCCATAATAATAAAGGAGAAATCATATTTATTCTTCTATGGGTTAATAATTACATGTATATCTTTTGTATAGGTTTTTGATGGATAAAGTACAATGGTTTTAATGCATCAAAAGGCTATATATGTAATTTTTAAAATAGGCAAGGACATATGTAAAAGTCCCGAATAATTACCACTCCACTTAATTTGGAAAAAAAAGAACATTTTTATTGTTAAAGATATATAACAGTATCCTTTTATGATTCATGCTAGAAAATGGTTTGTGGGTTTCTTATAAAATAGTGATGCGTGTCCAAACTGTTATAAGCTGATAAGAGTATTTTAGAATTTGGTATAATTTTCAACACAATTATTACGGTCTCCCTCTATTTCTCTGTTTTCATTAAATATATACATACGTAAATACACACTTGTAAATACATATACAAGATTGTGTTTTCTGGTTCCCAAAAGTGTGAGGAGGTTCTTTCAAAGAAAGAGGTGTGAGAAGGGAAACTTCGGTTTTAATATTAAAATTCTATTCCGGAGTAGGTGTACAAATTAATTTTCAACCACCATTTTGCTTTTATATCCGTTAAAATCCATATATATTAAAGTATGATAATTACATTCACATATATCATAACTAGCTTATAGACCCGTGGATTCACAAGGTTTTTAGAGAAGTTGATTGTGAATAAAGTAACAAGCAACAACGAATGTAAACATGTTCTATTATTTTTTAAAGGAATAATAAGTAATAAGTTAACGATACTATAAACAATTGTGTTTGTAATTATTAATATAATAAACGTTCATGCATCGTCTTCTTCAATAATTGCAGTCAACGCCAACCACTTGAGTAATCCATGTTCATTTCGTGAACACCTGAAAAAAAAGAAAAAGAAAAAATAAGTCAAATTGAAAGAAAGTTGTATATGTAAAGTTAAAAAATGGTATAAACCATGTCATTTATGTACTTGTGCATACCGGTTAAAATCACTTATATGTTCAATTATATCTATAGTTACAGGAATAGTGGCTCCATAGGTTCTTCAATGCATGGTTCTTGATACAGTAACTACTGTATGGCAGAACTTGAAGTGGAACACCGAACACATATACAAAAACTAAAAATACCAAATCGATGTATAAAAAGTAGTCATCCTCAAGAAGTTTTGTGTTGTATATGTTTAGGATGGAAGAACAAAATATAGATGTTGTACCTTTCAAACTCAACAACCAATAAGATTACAAACACGTCGTATTAATTGAATGACCTGCTTCAAAGAGTTGTAAAAAACTCTTGTTTATTAGAATAGATGACTTTTCTCGTACAATATCGACCTGCGTATGTAGTTCAATTGGTATTATAAATTATTATTGATATAGTATGACAGCAAAAAGATAGTTTAACTCACACCTAACATGTAACTTGATTAAGAACTACTGTTTATAAGTAATTTGTTCTTATGATATAAAATGTATATGTTCTACAGTTAACAAAAAGGGGCGGATGTTCAAAAACCAGTTCTAACATCAAACAACCCCTTCATTAATTCAACCCCTATAGTTTAAATAAGCACTCCGAAATAGCCCCTATAAGTAGTTTAAATAAGCACTTAAAACAGCCTCTACAAATAGTTTAAATAAGCCTTCAAAATATTGAGAAAAAAGGCATTGGGTTTATTATTCTAAAATCATGAGTTGTACTCCTTGAGATACGCGTATATCATTTAGTACCTACATTGTTCCTTCAAGAAAGACAACAGAGGTGAAAAACTTAATTGAGAAACTTATGAACCAAATTCATTAAAAATATTCAATCAAAATGGATCACCCCTAAGCAACATTTCACCTCTTCATTGTTGTTCATTGTTGTGATAAACATGTGTTATTTTCAAACAACAAATGACCTTTTTTTTTTTTTTTTTTTTTTTTTTTAAAAATATGAGTGCACAAGCCTCGAATTACCCTGCAAACTGGAAAAAGGAAGCATTTATGTGATAAAGCATGGTCTTATAATAACAAATGTTAATTCGAAGTCATTTTTAATTATTTACCAACACATAATTTAAATTTATGGGCCAATAACTTACTGTATATTTTATTTAATAACTTAAACCATCATTATAAGCATGCTCTGTGTTTACTTAGTCCCAAATCGGCATTACCTTAATATAAGAAGTAAACAAAAAAAGCACATGCTCGAGCATAGCCAGGTTGACACTTTTATAGCTCGCCTACTATTGTTTTGAGGCAAGTTTTGAAATTTATACACCCTAACACCATATCAGTTATCTAACAAATATCGGCTACAATATGCTTTTGAACAATATGCTACACTTTCTCAGCATCCAAACCCAAGCATGTAATTACCAAATTTAAAAACAAAAAAAAAAAAAAAAAAAAAAAAAAAAATCAAATCAAATAAACCTCTCTCATGAGTCTTGAGTATCTCCCGTTGTTCTCCAACAATTATCAAAGATACCTTACTGGGAATTGAGCGGAAGTTGCATGCTAATTTCTTCAATATGAGGGATGACTAAATGAGTAATAAGTCAAAAGAAAAAGTTTTTACAAGCTGTGTCCACCAGACTCGATCCACAAACACCTATTTGTCTTGTTTTTTTGCATGAATCAAACAGCTACGTTATTTCATCACAACAGAGAGTCTAATTCTTGATTCAGTGCGACTAAGAAGATTGTTTGTGAATTAAATCTACTGTTAGGTGTCTTTGGACAAGTCCAAAATGTTAAAACTTAATTTTTACTGATTTGACAAGTTAGTAAGGACGTATAGCTCAAAACCGGCTTGTTTGCAGTACCTTGGGATAATCATCAACTGGACTAGATTGGGATAATCAGTAGCATTGTCTTCCTGCAGAACAATCAACCATTAGAAACTTGAAAGTAGGTTTCTTCAAATGATTCAAACAATGTAAAAATGTGCTCCCATAATATATTTTGCTACTTGCAATTTAGAAATCGACACAAACTCTAAGATCATATTAATCATACATAGTTTCCCATATATGACAGTGCCATTGTTATCACAACTTCATAATGATATTCAATGAAGTTCGCCCTTTAAAGTTGCTACAAGTCTAGAGCATGTTTAAAACCCAAAAAAAAAAAAAAAGAAATCATTTTTCTAAGCAAAAGACAATGGTGCAGGCGGACCAAATTAAGAGACACATAATGAAACTAAACCGCTTGGAATTTAGATGTTACAGAAAAATTATGACATAACATTTGCAGATATACAAGTTTATTCGCAATTCTAGTAAAGATAGTCGTACAGCCCAATCCCAGTTATCAATAAGTCATAAAATACTCAAAAATTACATTTAGAAAATTTGTTTATGTTGAAGAACGAAATTTATGGTATGATCCGAAACTAGAGTGATATCTAAGCAAGGCCACTGGTGTATGTTGTATATCAAATATAAAGTATATATCAGGGTTACAGAGTTTCCATCAGAAGAATGTTCATCTGTACATTTGGATCAGAGATCATGATTGAAACAAGTTCAGTAACATAACATGTGTAACAAAGAGGAATTATGGCCAGTAAAGGACATTGTGTTTTAAATCTATGCAGCATTTAGATTTGTGTTAAGTGAGATAGATATTCATTTACAGATTCATATGTGTGTTCTCTAACATGGAAATGCACATCAACATGGGTAGATTTCTCTACATATGCATAACAGCAGTTGCATCTGTTGTCCGTGGTTACAAAGAGTTCGTAATAATTTGTATCCATTTGTTTTAGATTTGGATCAGATCTACAATGGCTCAAAAAACTAGATTTATTTATTCAGCAATTCATGATCCCTTTAAGATGTAAAAGAAAAAATGCCAATTAATATAGTTATGTTAAACTCATTTTCTTGTTCGATTGGCGATTATAGTCGTAGAAAGTTTTAAAATCTAACCTGTTTTTAGAGTTCCAATCACGATCTATCAGCCAATGGATCATGTTAGATCATTAGTCAGTTCCAAATCATCTAAAGACTATATGGTTCATTTATGATAGCTACTCATCTTGTTCATGAATTAGAGATCGTTAGCTGATAGCGACCACACCTGCTAGCATTTCAGAGTCTTGTATATTTGCTGCTCACTAATCACTGCAATGTGCATGTTTCAGGATTTATAATCAGGGAGAAGAATTCTTACCTGAGGTAACAGGTCCTCCTTCACCATCTGCGTTTTTGGGACCAAAATGTGCTCTTTGGGATTGTCCAAGGCGGCTGCTGTCCCGATTATTGCATGCTGGTAATGCTCAAACTGAAGGCATGCCTGGAATGAAACCGGTTGTACGTCCAAAAGGCATTGAGTTGAATGATAATTTGCTTGTTGCTGCCCTTAGTGCCAAGACACAGGGAAAGAATGTTGGAATGCTCCAGGTTAGTCTACTGTGTCCTCTCTTTTCATCTGCTCCTTTTTATTTCGTAAATTTGAGGTGAAAAAATGGGTGATTGGGTCGAAACGGGTCATTTACAGTTCAAAACGGGGTGTAGAGTTTAAAACAGTTTATGTCCATTTTTCTTCTGTAAACACTTGGTGTCGTATAAGTTTATTTGTTTATACTTTGTTAAGGTATATTGTGGTTTTTAGTTACTTGATGAGTGTTTATACATTCTATAGCTAATCTAACACATGATATTACCTCCTCCCTATATGTAAATTTTCAAAATCCAATCTCTTTATAACACACATTCCTAGGCCACCTTTGTATCCATAGCCTGAACAAAATAGGACTAGTGATCAAATATGCAGAAAGGTTTACAAGCTGTGGAGCTGCATTCATAATTAGGTCAAAATAGGACTAGTGATAAAATATGACTTTTTTACATGCTGTGGAGCTGCATTAATAGTTGATTATTTGACGATTATCACTTCATACATGAACACAAATTCAATGATTATAAAAGTGGCATTAGAAGGTCTAAATATGACTACTAGAAAGGTAACTTTTTTACAATTAGCGCATTGAAACAAAATCATCAGATAAAATAGGACTACTAGCTCCAGGTCAGTCTTCTTTTGACGTTTCTGTAGTTGAACCCTTGAGCGTTAGTTTCTTTTTACAACTAGTTGGTGGAAATCAGATTCAACTCAGATCATACTTTCAGATTGGCACATTGCCAAGTTTTCAAGTGCCTGGCGTTATCTATATTGAAGCCACAAATGCCAAAAAAGACTCCCTTCATAACATAGTGTTCACAGACCTGGTTAAATCTGCGATGTCGCACAACGAACCTGAAAACGTCATTCTCATTACTGGTGCATCTGTTTATTCACGTGCATTGCAGTTTTGCACGTGGCGCGTTCATGTTCCTTTGGTACTCGCTAGGTTTGAAATCTGGCCAATACAACAATCTAGATGAATTTTTCATTATGTCAAAGCCCTCTCTGTCTAACCATTTGCTGCTTTCTGGCATGACACTGAACACTGTTACCTTTAATCTCGTTAAATACTGCAATGCACGTGAATAAACAGATGCACCAGTAATGAGAATGACGTTTTCAGGTTCGTTGTGCGACATCGCAGATTTAACCAGGTCTATGAACACTATGTTATGAAGGGAGTCTTTTTTGGCATTTGTGGCTTCAATATAGATAACGCCAGGCACTTGAAAACTTGGCAATGTGCCAATCTGAAAGTATGATCTGAGTTGAATCTGATTTCCACCAACTAGTTGTAAAACTTTAGACCGAATGTGCTCTATTATTTCCTGATGGTGCAGACTTGTAGGGATACGACAAGTAACTGCGTCCCAATATACCACTGTTTGGACTGTGTTCTTATATGATTTTTGCAAGTGGTTCAAGGGCTGTAATCGCATTTGATTTTGCAGATGCAGTTCATTAGCAAAAAGTATTCTGGAAGGCACTGAATAATGAACAACGTCCAGCAATTGACGGCTGTAGCGCTTTGGGTGTACGAGCACGTTTGTATAACCATTCTCAAAAAACCTACGGAGAATTTGGAATAGATCCTCATCCCCCGTCATCAGAAACATGAACGCAGGTGGAGGGTTTTCCCTAGCATACATTACCATTTTTATAACTAGTTCCCGATCAGCAGCGTCTGCCGTCCCAACGGGGACGTCTGCCAAATCGGCGCCTCCTGAATAGACATCACTTCTTTGTTGGATTGTTGTGGAGCTCTATGTACTATTACCGCACACTATAAAAGAATCAACGTTTACGTTTCTCAGATTTGCAGTGATACCATCTTGTATATTTTGAGTCGCCTCAGAGTAATTGATTCCCATATTGTTGGGCACTTTGACGTTTTCAAATTCCCAGATGATTGCACAGGAAATCATCCTTCAATTATGTTCCTGTATTTGTGGAAACTTGAATTAACAAAACAGAACAATAATAGTAGCAGATCTAAACACAAAGATTTAGCAAAAAGATTCAAACATGAACATAAACACATAAATTAATTCCAAGATTCATGCCATACGAATAAAAATTTGAAATCAATGGTCAAGTTTTTCAACACAAACAAGAGAATGTGATTACAAGATTCTTAACAAGATTATAATTAATCAACAAAACCTTATCAAGATTCTTAAGACAAAAAGACTACCTGACAAGATCTAAACTAACAGCCTACTAAATACTATTGATTCAAACATAATAAACTCAGAATTAGCTAGCAAAAATTTCAAATCAAACGGTAACTTTTTCAATTTTCACATTAATTAATTCTTAACAAATCAATGTGATTACAAGATTCTTAACAAAACCCTTTTAATTATATCTAATACTACAAGCTTCTTAACAGTACCTGACAAAAAGATGTGGATTGAACTTTGAATATTACTATGAACGAGGAATACGACCCCCTGCGTTGCAGGGGGGCTATTTGTTAGATTTTAAAAGAACAGTGTGACTGCAAACACTCCCAAATCTCTATGGAAGATTCTGTGAGCACAAAGCAAAAAGTGTGCAGAAACAGCACTGTTAGTTCTTGGTTAGATGGGTCTGAAAGTACTGTATTAAAGAAAAAAAATTACGACAATAGTTAATATAAATATGTGGACAAAATATTTTTCGAAGAAGTACAGATTATGCGACTTCCACAGTTCGACCCATCTTTTTTTCAGCTAAAGATCTTTATTTGACCCATTTGAGATAGAGACACAGCCTAATTTGAGATATCAGTTCTTATATCAGTAATCAATACCTTCCAACATACTAAAGAACAACTTTGAGGCACAGATGACCATTCCAAAACTGTTACCTTTTGAATCAATTCTGAGTGCTACAAAACATAAAAATCATAACCTTTTAGTTATCAAATTCACCACCCAGAAAGATTATTACACCATTAGCTGTTACATACATTAAAAAATCGATTAGTTCCTAAAAGATCGAAACCTTAAAAAAGTAAGAACTCAAAACAACGACACCAAAAGTTTATGCTTTCAGTACTCCTGTGCGTGGTGATCTAAGTCTAAAAACATGTTCTTCACCCATGCAGTTATCTACTTCAACAATCCAGTGACTCTTCTTAGTTCCACCATTGCTGCCAACGAATCATTTACGCTGCAACATATTAAAACGCTGCCAACGAACATTTACGCTGCAACATATTAAAAACGAAAAAGGATTTTTACCTCCTGTAAGGGACGACGATACAGCTGTTGAGGGATGTAACCCGCACGCGATAACACACGACTCTACATATGAAACAACGTATTCAGTGTAAACAACAATAACTTTTCATAAAGATATCGTTTATGCGGATGAAAAGCAGTCTGAGACTCAAAATCCAGTGTGATCAGACCATGAGCTATTCATGCGGCATTTTCTGAATGTTTTCCAAAACTGTAAAAATCAGCGCCCTTAAACGATGTAAACACAAAAATAATGTACATAGCGCCAGCCAGAGGAAGCAACCCCGAGAACTACATTCTGAAAAAAAACTTCTTGAGAGTCCAATCGGTGTGAATGAGACCCTAAGCATCGTAACCATCAATAGTGGCTACAGGACGCACCATCCCCAACCGAAAGTCAAGGAGCAATGAACGACTCAACGTTCCTACAACATTAAAAAAATATTTTAGCAACAGGTCGAGACATTCACAGAAGGCGTCCCATATTCGTAACCCAAATAACCTGTTTCTGTCCACTCACCCAAGTTTTACCGTTGCCTTTTCGCCTCATTCTCCACGAAAGTCTGAGACACAATGCAATGAATTCCTTTCCAACGTTAAGTCCACACTTCCTCTATCCCACTACACCTATATATACTACTAAAGATTCTAAATCAGAACGTGTACAATGAAATAATCAACAAAGATCCATATATACAATTTAGACACCGACAAAACGTAAATAGGTGTACCGAATTCGCAAACCCTCCTCGTTCCCAAAAACCATCAGCAACTCCGAACTAAGGTATATGATATGTTGTAAATAACGCATTATTCAGATTATAAGAATTAAGACATTACCTTTATCTCTTTATAGCATTCTTCCACCATTTTTTGGGAACCGGTGAAGACCTAAAAATACGGAGAAAGTAAATCAATGATTGAAGATTAAAATGATTTTAAAATTTGAAAGCAAAGCAAACGCAGCGTTTCAGAGTGTCACAAAAAGAATCAATAGCATTATAATATATATATATATATATATATATTTTTTTTGCCTTGTGAAGTTTACAATTGGACCTGACCTGAAGGTGCTGGTCAATTTCATGGCATGCCGTTGGATGTCAAGGTAAACAATCTTGCAGTGGCCCTGATGTTTGTTTTATCTTTATAAAATGAATAGGTGAGGTGATCAACAGTTTATAACCATCATACTGGATTTTATATTTTAACCAAAGTATGTTGGGCTGGTTGGCTAAAGGGTCAAAACGGGTTGGTTTTGATTGGGTTGACCCGCAACTGTTGCTTTTATCCATCTATTTATCACAAATGTTATAGCTTTTATCCATCTATTTATCACAAATTTATCACAAATTGATTAATAAATTTGAACTACAATTAGTCCTACCAAGCATAAGCCGATCTGCTACATCTATCAGCCCATCATAACCCGGCTTCTCGGAATCCCATCCAACTTCCTGCAATCCATTTTCACAACACAATGATTAGTACCGAATAGCTACGCTCCCAACAAAGCATTTTTTAGTGTTCAGTTACATAAACAACTAATTGCTGCTAACCTGTTATTTTATGTCTTTAATTTGGAGTGAAATAACGAATAAGCAATTTATGAAAAACATAAAATAATTGCTTCTTTACCTATAAAGTTAGCAGATAAGCACTAATATAAGCAAATCCAAATACCCTCTTATTTGCGATTTAATTAAACATTGTACCTCTAACGGAGTAACATGAGCCCGATAAAACTCCCTCAAAGTTTTCGATTGCGCAATAGTGGAACAAACATGCGAATCAGATAAACAACTCTTAAAACTTTGATCTGAATGGTTTGATCATATTTTTTTTTTTGGTTACATGGTAGCTTCTGGATAATGAAACGGTGGAAAAGGCGGTGCAGCTCTATCCAAGAGATATATCGCTGTATCACATCCGGACTCAAACCTGGGCTTTTGGTGGGCTGACCAGTATCAGGAGCCCAAAGTTTGTGCTTAGAAGAGAATAAGAATAGTAATATTTAATAGCGCCGACATTAGAATTAAGTAATAAGAATTAACTTAATGTATTACTATGAATTATGAATGGAATGTTTTTACCGCTCGCTTGTACAGTAATGTTTTTGGGAAATCTGAGGATTACTTAAATAAGCAAACTCAAAGACATTTACATAGACGTGGGCCTCAAGTTTTACCGTTTGATTCAAATAATTAAGGTAAATAAGTTATGTTTTAATATCAAATAAGTTAAATATTTTTATAATAAAAGTTGTTAACAAAACCCTTATTTTTTCTTAAGTTAAAATAATTGGTAAAGTTAGAAAGTTTGTTCAAAGCAAAAAAAACATACCACAAATAGGGCTGTCATTCGGGTTGACCCGGTCAGGTTCGGGTCAAGCCTAAAAAAAACATACCCGAACCTGTTTAGAACTCGGGTTGTGTCAATTCGGGTTCAGATCAACTCGGGTCGGGTCAACCCGAGTATTTTTACATTGTAAAGTGTTAGTTTAGTCGGGTCAACTCGGGCTCGGGTTCGGGTCGGGTCAAGGCTAAAAAAACATACCCGAACCCGACCTTGTTTAGAACTCGGGTTGACCCGAATATGGTTTTTGACCCGAGTTAACCCGAACCCGGTCGGGTTCGGGTTCGAGTCTGGTTTTATGACACCCCTAACCACAAATGGGATTATTATTCTACACTATATGCTATATTTAATGAAAAGTAAACCATAAAGAAGTGATACTTTTAAGAAATTCATTTAAATGACCAAATTATTGGTGCAATATGGAAGGAGAATCACACTTAATATTGGAAAAGTAAATATTGTTCGGATTGACGCTATATAAATAAAGAGTTTTGCTAACAACAACCGTATGGGTTGTGCTTAAGCATTTTATAATTAAAAAATCAACAATTAATGAACACCAAACATGTCATGTTTAACATCACATTTCATGTTTAAACGAAAAAATGTGTATAATTATGGAATATATCAGTTCATTTAATGCTAATTTGTTAATTATGAAATGTTTAACCACAACCTATAGGGTTGTTGTTAGCAAAACCAACAAAACACGTAATCGACATGTCATTTAGCCGCCACGTATTCGACATAATTGAAACCTGTATCTAATATTTGGTTTAGTTATAAAAAGTTTTGGATTATGTTGATAAAAGTGGTTGAAGATGCGAGTAGTAAACATATTTTTATCCATTATACATATATAAGAATCATAATATCTATTATGGGTTTATTTCATGTATCCACATTATATATGAAATAAGGTAACTTTTTGTGTGGTTAATTTTTTCTTGATATATTGGTTTTGGTCATGTAGTTTATTTTATCGTATCCTTAAAACAAATGTTGTTATTGCTATTTTTAAAATTATAATTACTTAAATTTATATTGAGGATCTGTTTGGCCGAAACTTTTTTTAGAGCTTTTTCAAAGCTACAAGCTTTTTGTTTTAAAAATATATCTTTAATTAAAAGTAAGCTTTGTTTAGAGACATAAAATTATCTAAATACCTTTTAATTGTGTACGAGATGGGCGACGGACCGCCGCGTTGCGGCGGGGCGTCGTTTCACGTCGTCGATCATGCACAGGAAATAGAACTTTCAATGTAATTCATATATAGACAGTAATATAAACATGTAATCGTTGATGATTCAAACATTTGTCATGTGTTCATACAGAAGATCATGCTAGACAGTTACCTTGCGAATACACTCCACCAGCAACAGGTTGACGAAAAGATGCTAACGATTGCATTTCACATGAATAAGAGTCACCACTGGTAGCAACAGGTGCTGTCAACTGGCCACAAACGTCGACATCTAGACTTGGATGTATCGTCCCAGCTTCAAAGTCAAGGACTACTGAATGACCCGACGTTACTGTAACAAATTACAAAATATTCATCAAAATGTAACAGAACCTTTCTCGTTAAGTTAGTAACAAATAGAAAACCACAATTAGCAACTACCTCGATCACAACCGCTGCCCACACGAACAATGGGACACGCTGTTTTAACACGAACAGAAATATCTTTTTCATGAGTATGCTGTGAAGGCTGTTCAACAGGAACTGCTCGCCTTTTGAACAACGGTAGAATGTCAGTGGTTACATATGAGTCGAAAGGACGCTCATCATTTTCCAAATCACCCGATTCACCACAGGCTAAATTACTGATGCCCATCAAACAGCTATCTACAGCGTCTCTGAAAATCTGCTATAAAAATGGGTAATTTGAGATTTTATATGTATATTAAATCAGATTTAAGAACAACATTCATGCTTATATTTTTCTTGTTTAATGTGGTCCCTTTTTAAACAAAAATAATATTTAAACAAAAATAATATGCAAGAAGATAACTAAAATTTCCACATGGTATTAAAGCATCAGTAAACTATTATTTTACACCTAATAAATTTTCGTATAGCTTTCGAGCACTTACCAAAAGGTGTAAAAAAGACATTGTACTACTGTATGGATTGCAGCTATTCTCCATGGCCATTCCTCATGCTCTAAATGCACTTGAGTATGGCTGCCTCCCACACTATTTATGGGTGGGTACTCATTAAAGGCAAAAAAGAAGTTAACCAAATATTAATTATTGAATAATGCTTTAGTTAAACACATGTTCAATATGACAGTGGAACTAAATAACTGTTATCAAAAGAGGCTTGGGTCCGATTACTGCTTAACGGCCGGTGCAACTAACGGAATCCTAAACATTAGCAAGGTATATGCAATGTCGACATGTGAATTTGTTTCAAACAGCCTTTGAGTTCAAGTTCTCTCCACTTGCTCTAAAGCATCTTTGTTGGTTGTGGAGCATTAGTTCAGTTCAATTGACACAACCACAAATATGAAGTTTTTAAAGTAATAAAGATATCAAATTCAACATCAATGATGTGATTTAGTATACACATAAAGTTTGGTGTGATTTAATTTGACTTGGGTCCTGTTTTCAACTCATTCATTAATATGAATGCTTAAATATCAAAAAACAATTCGCATAGTTAAACACGCAAATAGTTAAGCACGCAAGTGAACTAAACATCAAAAAACAACTAAAGAACGGAAAAGACAGACGTTAAGCATCACATATCCAACTTTACCTATTACCTACGATGAACAAACCTGCGAGTGAGGATTTGCACGCCAACCGAAAGAAGCACAGTGAAAGGATATGTATGAATATCCAGGCGGTAGAAAAAGTGGGCAGCCCTCCCTTCCTAGGTAACAGGAAAATGATAAGAAAACAATCATCAAGACTGGTCTGTTAACATCATATAAACCACAATTACACGATCAAATCACCAGTTACAAACACTTAAATAAAAAAAATCAACTTGAATAATAATACCTGAGTTGACTGGAAACAAAAAGGGTTTTATTTCTTGCTTTCTTTAAATGATGTTCCTTGTATCTTCTCAACCAATGGACGAATCAATCATTATACCTGAGTTGACTGGAAACAAAAAGGGTTTTATTTCTTGCTTTCTTTAACCACAAATCATATAAGTAATCAACACAAAAAAATCAAGAAACTCGAACAATAATCAGAGTACATACCTTTTTTATTTTCGTAGCTGTCTTCCAGTACCCCGATCATCACCTGAATCAAGACCACCACCACCCCTATCCCACCACCACAGCCCCGATTCGTGGATAACCGCCATAGGTGCGTGTTTGTTGATCCTTCCGATTCATGAATACCAGAAATCATATCTATAACTAAAGTAGATAGGAAGAAATTTATACCAGCATCACGATTCTTCATCAACTCATCATTCAGCCTCCTGCTGATATTCAGACTCATCAAATCGTTGTATAGCTTACCTGAATCAACCTTATTTTCTGAGTCGGTTACTTTGTGCAACATATGTTCTTCACGATGCATATGGTAGCTTCTGGATTTAAGTAGATAAACTGATAAAGCATGAAAAGAGAAAAGGGCCGGTTGGGCTGGCTAAGAAACGGGATGGGCTGGCTGGGCTAAAAAACGGGCTGTTGAAAAAGGTGACGTCATCGTGCGTCACTTAACGTCCCATTAATATATATAGTAATACCTTTTAATTGTGTACGTATATTTTTAACAGAAATTCATTAACTTAAATATATATGGAGCATCACATATTCACATGGTCACGCATAAACAAAGAGCCGTATATTATAGTTGATCATTTTAGAATCACTTTACTGAATTTGCCAAAGAGATATTTATATATATACTAAAAAGCGTGATGTGTACTGTAGCAACAGTACCCATGCAAGTTTCGTGTTTGCCCATTTTAGTCCCTGAGGTTAATGATCAATTACGAAGTTAGTCCTTAACTATACCACGTCATATGACAATGCACTAACATGACATAAAATCATATACCGGCCAATTTCACATTACACAATATCAATACTTATCTACTTCCAAAAACCGGTAACTTATCTCGCAATATATACATCGTGCCATATAAACGACACTTCCAAAAACCAAATCTACGCATTACTAAAGCAATCTTCTTGTTTAGTCGTGGGAATTCCACTCATTATCTTATCAACTTAAAGCAAAAACTCATTCTAGGAGTCTATCTTAAGGTTCATATAGGACCTTAACGCCGCTACAAGCTTTTATATCTAATCTCTTCTTATAACGTCTAACTTGTTTTAGTTTTCACTTTCTCATATCTCTACCCGTATTCATGTCATATCGGCTACACATAAGCCCACTCATTTATAACTCTTTACTTATATAAAGAGGCGTCCCAATCTATGCAAGTAAGGAATTATAAACTTATGGTTCGGTGATTTACAATTTCGTTATTTAAATGAAAAGGCATCCCAATCCATTTAAATAATGAGATTATAAATCAGCCTACTTACGCACCTCCAACACAACAATCATACATACATTACTTTCCATCTTTTCTAGCCTTGGATCCAATCTCTCTAACTTTCCATCCATGTCATAAAGACAAGCTGGCTATCCCGAAGGATACCGTAATATCCATGCCCTCGCGGCAAGCTGGGCCATCCCGAAGGATGCCATCATATCCATGCCCTCGTGGCAAGCTAGGCCATCCCGAAGGATGCCAAAATATCCATGCCCTCGTGGCAAGCTAGGCCATCCCGAAGGATGCCAAAATATCCATGCCCTCGTGGCAAGCTAGGTCATCCCGAAGGATGCCAAAATATCTATGCCCTCGTGGCAAGCTAGGCCATCCCGAAGGATGCCAAAACTAGAGCATTGGATCCAAGCTATACTTACTATTACATCTTTACTCACTTTATCTTTCATGTACTTTTATCATAAGTACACGCTATCATTTCAACACTTCTCATTGCCTTAAGCAATTTCAACATTTGCTACCACGTTTACTTTCATCTAGACAAGTTTCTACATAACACTTGCCAATTATGTTTGCATTCTCACAATGCTACTTATCATTTACCTGTCAACCCCAAGTTGACTCATACATTTACTACATGGCATCTTTATTTTAGACAAGTTCTATATAATGCTTGTCCATTTACAGTTTACACATTCTCTTTGTGTCCTTACCGCACACTTTTACTATTATCCGTCAACCCTTCTTGACCATATTCACAACTCATACTATCACTTCATTTAGTCTACTCAACTTTACACATATAAGCCTTACATAGGTTTATTCCATAACACTTACATTAATCTCATCACATACTATACAATATATAAACATGACTATACTCATGTTTTACAATTCTTCTAGCACACTTCATATTACTTGTGAATTCAAGCGCAATCTATGTCTCATTCATCACGCTTAACCATTTACTTACTAACACATTTTATTTATCATGTTTTATATGTAACATGATCTCATCACATCATAACCATACACTTTAACTTTACTCATTTTATTTAAGCGTGTAAGACTTATGCTTCAAGCATCTACTCATTATTACATCTAATTGTTCATGTCTCACAAAATATGCATTCCAATGCATCTATCTCAACTCATACACTTCTTTAAATCGTACACTCAAGCACATCACATAAAACTTAGACATATAATAAACTACTTACCATAGACTTAGCTTCACATAAACAATAACACTTAACACTTATCCATAAAGTGTTTCAACATTCATAATCAAAATCAAAACATATAGTTTATGGCTCATACATCACATTGAACAATCAAACTATGTCTAAGCATCAACATTCTAACTAGCCGCAAGCGCTAGTCTACCTTATAACTAAGGCATCATACAACTTTCAATTCACTTGCTAACCCATCTCTAATACCACTTGGCATTTCTACTCGCATTCCATTAACATAACTCTATCATACATAATCACATGGTAGTCGCCAACGCCAGTCAAGGTACACGGCCAACAAATCATTCAAACACTTCAAGTCCTCCATGGACTTAAATCTCTAAACATCAACACTATACACGCATCGATCACTTATCATCATAAAACTCAACTAGCATAAAACAACATCCGTCTCACACTTAACATTTACCTTCCGCATTACTCAAACTTATGTCCATCGCAATCTACGAGTGGTTTAAGTCTAGGTAACCTAAAGGAAACCTAATTCACTTAAACCGAAGCTCTGATACCAATTTGTAACACCCCGTGCCTGCTTGACCAAGAATTTAAACTTTACACGCGAAAACGCTTGACTTTAATGGATATACCGTTACTCTTTTGCCCATTTACAAAAATCCATACACTTTAATACCTTGAGACTATTTTTAAATACGAAATAAAAAACTTTACAAATTATAAAAAAATTACGAAAACGAACTTAAAGGATCACGTATATTGTTTACGTAATGAGTTTTCTATTTTTACATTTTTCATTTGTTTCTAATTATGCATATGTCTTTTTATATCTTTTAACACTTTATATTACAACTTATAGCTATGTTGGAAAACACATTTATAAAAGAAAATTTTTACAGCTCGCAGCTATCACCACCAGCCTATCAGCTATCATCTTACAGCATACAGCTTACACCTTACAGTTAATTTTGTCAAACATATTCTGAATAATTATTTTGAAATATATGATAAATTAAAGATTTATAGAGGAGATATATATATTTAATTATGAAGGTTTAGAAAAGAAATATATGCAATTATTAGTTTAAGTTAGATATAAATGCAATTTTTAAGCTTTTGAAAAAATGCATATGCAATTATAAGTTAAAATTAAATATATAAACAATTTTAAGTTTGAAAAAGAATATCTATGCAATTACCACATTTCTTTTTATGATCAATAAAACAAATGAGAAAAAAAAAGAATACTTTTCTCAATGTTACCTTTAGGGGTGGAAACGAGCCGAGCCGCTCGTGAAAAGCTCGGGATCGGATCGGTAAAAAGCTCAAACGAGCCGAGCCTAAACGAGCTCGAGCCCGAGCTCGAGCCTAAGTTTGGGCTCATTTAATAATCGAGCTCGAGCTCGAGCTCTATAAAAAAGCTCGAATAGGCTCGCGAGCCTAAACGAGCCCTAGAAATATATACGTATATATATTGTCTATACGTATAAACGAGCTTAAAAGTAGTAAACGAGCTCGAGCTTTATGTAATTAACGAGCTGAGCTCCATTTTAACTTTGTTTTCTTTAAAAATCATACAAATTAGTCGATCCCGAGCTCGAGCTCGAGCTTGTGAAAATTTTCACGAGCCGAGCTCGAGCTCAAATATTAGGCTCGAAACGAGCTCGAGCTCGAGCTCGAGCTTTCTAGAATATAAACGAGCCGGGCTCGAGCTTTGGCAGGCTCGGGCTCGGCTCGGCTCGTTTCCACCCCTAGTTACCTTTATTGATTTTTGTATCAATAGAGTAGAGCTCGTAAATGTAATGAGTGGATTTTATTTAAGAGCAAACTTCATATTAAGGTGCAATCTAAAAGCATACAGTAGGGTGTGTGTCATAATGATATCTCATGTTGTATGAGAAGTTTCTCAACCAAATAGTTGTAGGGTTCAGGTCCTGCTTACAACATGTGAGATAGATTTGTGATGCAAATGTTGTGAGATAGTTAAAATTGCCGTTTTAAGAAAATAGTATGTTGTGATTTGTTAACAGCTTAACACCTCGAATGGTCGGTTGAGTCCGTGGTTGCAACGAGTTTTCACATTCTTTTATTTTTGGCATGTTAATTTGCGGTAAGCCAACATAAACAGGCACTAAAGGATCACCCATGCTGAACTAGTCCTTTCAACACTCGTTCAATTGGTTAAGGAAAGTTAGGCACGATATTCACAAGAGTGGTTCTAAATATATCATTTTTGAGTTAGCAACCAATTTCTTAATATTTTGTACCAGTGTTTTTATGAATTTGAGTTTACATTTCAACATTTTCTATAGTTATTTCAACTAGCATTAACACATGTAACTTTCAAAGATACTTCAAAATAACTTGTTCGTAAAAGAAAACTGGCGTGATTCATGTTACACACCGAACAAGATATACAAAGAGCAACCTAAGGATGTGTTTTGTTTAAGCTTATATTTTATAATCAACTTGTTACTTATAAATAATAAGCTCATAAACATAAATGTTAAAAAGATGTACATGAACATTAAAATGTGTGATTATATGATGTGTATATAAAGTTCTTTTTATAAAATACATGTTACATAAGCCTAATTTTCTCAAATAAGCCATAAAATTTGGGCTATAAAAACTCTCTTCTATGAGCTCATAAGCCCAACTATATAAACTCAACCAAACACTTTATTACGCTAATTTTTTGTTATATAAAGTAATAAAAATATAATCCCTAAACAAGCTTAAATAAACACCCCTTAAAACCTAAAGCTAATCTATATATCAAATGAAGCACTTAAGCCCACACTTTCCTTAAGAACTTAACCCAGCAAGTACCACAACAAATAAGCCCAAAATTCTCTTAAATAGTTTTTTTTTTGGGGTAATCATGGTTTGCGACATTTTGGCCGACCAATCGAAGGATCATTGCCACACAGACTCAAACCAAGTAAAGTCATTATTTTTTAGAAAGTTGGCGTGACCACTTCAATTCTCTTAAATAATATTTAATCCAAAGTAATTTTTCAAATTTCAACTACGATCGCCAAAATGTAACTGAATATTTGTAATCATATTTATGTATCACTAGTTATAATACCTGTGCACGCACATGGTTTTTAAAATTTCATTTTAATTATGTATTATTATCAATTAAGAAATGAACCACTTAACATGTTTCAAATGGTTTTACTTGGTAGACTAAAAATATATGTATATGTTATAACCTACCTATTATTTTAGGAGAATGCTTTTGGATTAAAAATTATATTTTATTATTCAAGCAAAATCACATGATAATACTTGACTTGCATGAGATGTTAATGATATATGCTTTTAGTTTTGCAAACCCGTGCTATCAATTTACGATGTGTTTTGTAATTGTGGTATTTCTTTTACTTATATTTTCGTTAAAATATGTAGCATATTTAGATAGCTTTGAAGATTGATTCATTTCCTTAATTATGAATAACCATCATATCATTTTTACTAATGTACCTTTTTATTTCGAAAGTTGTATTTTCATAAGTTTGTGTTATTTACTTCTCATGTTTGATCATAAAATTACCAAATTAACATAGATGCTTACACTATAGCTTCTTTATTACATAAAGATAAACGAAAAAAGATGTAATCGGTAGAACTCAAATTTAATCTTATGTTTATGTATAATGTATAAGAATAATTTTTCTCTAAGCCCGAACTATATAAGGAAATTATTATAACTTGTATAAGTAAATTATAAATGCATGAAAAAAATGACAAAGATTATATTCGCTAGTCTTTTAGGATTGTTTGAATCCTTACCGACCTTTCACTTTAATGCAACTTTCTTCACAATTGGCCTAAATCATCAAGGTGAAAGACACCCATATTTTAGACCGTTGGTTGACACCAATAGTGTTATCAATGACAACAAACACCTGCTAAGTTTCATTAACTCATTCAAAGACAAATTATACTCCGAAAAGAATTCCTACCATAAAATTCCCCATATAGGCACTCAAACACATCTTTGGTACATTAAAATACATTCATGTATTATCTAAATCAGCAACTCAACTAAATTATACATTCATACCTTGAGCAGGCGTAGAAAATTATTCTACGACACTCAAGTGTTGATACTTAATCCTCCTCTAAAAAACGCACACAACAAATTGCATTACACTTTAGTGTGTGCGATAAGATAATAAAACTGCAAAAACCAATAATGTGTTGCATTATAGCAAGGATAACAACAAAGTTAGTCATAACATCAAATAAGAAAACTTCATATTAGAACTAAAGGGGTGTTTGGTTATGCTTATTAAAGGTACTTATTGGCTTATTCAATTACCATAACACAATAAGTGTATGATAAAGCTATAAGCTTTTTTTAGAAGCTTAGTGAAAAACCCCTGAACTCACAACTAATTCTATTATAGCTTAGCATGTTTATAGTAAAAACACAAATATTAAGTGTAGAAGTTTTCAACAAAACATAAAAAAGAGTTACTAAAAGTTGGTGTGTATAACAAAAAAGTTAAACCATAAAAAAAGTTACTAAATACTATCAGCTAGATAAGACATAAGCCAAAGTTCTGTTGAGATCTCTTTCGGATTCTATTCAGAAGCAAAAAGAGGTTTACACATAAATCATAAGTATAGAATAATGGTTGTATCTCACATCCGTGATTACCAACTCAATAACATTATCGCAGTATAGTAATGTAATAACCTGATTAAAACTATATATTCTTGCTGAATAATTCTCATGTACATACTTTTAATTTTTTATAACAGCCAACTATTACGTTTTTTTAAGAGGTGATTGTTATCAAATAAGGATTGTGATGCGTGCATTTTTTTTTATATAATTTAAGGAAAACACCTTCTATATTAAACAATGACTATCTAACTCATGTGTTTGTTTGTTTTTTTTTAATAATTAGTTTTGTATAACGTTTTTAATTGACAGATATGTTGAGGTTGAGGTTGATTTTGTTGTTTAACTTTAACTATTGATATTATGTTGTATAAAATGTGTGAATTTAGTAGCACATAATGAGCATTGATGAAGTTAAAATATGCTCCGTAAAGTTTTTAAAATGTTTTTATGGATATCCATATACAAATTTTAAATAACAATTTCATGAGTCGTTGTTATAAGTAGAATCACGTATATTTATTTTCATATCACAGTATCGTGCTTACCATTTGATATTTATATTTCCGTTACTAATAATTTAGCCGTATTTCAAACCCGTATACATATAAATTAAACTTTTAAATAGTAACATGAGTCCTTATTTAAAAAAATATTCTAATGGATGAAAGTTTAAAACTAACATTAGTTTAAAAAAATATTTAACGTATATTAAAACTAATTCGCATATTTACCAAATTTTGTAATTTTAATGGATGAAAGTTTCATGTAATTTTAAACAAAGTTAATATTATAAATTATAGGGGTATAAAGTGTAAGGGGTTATTTGTGTTTTTTATAAAGTTATTAAAAAACATGGAAACTTGTAATTTTACACTTTACTCTATATAAATTATTTAAAATTCAATCACTAAAGTTTTATTAATTACTTCTTTTTTTTTTAGTTTTTGTTTTCATAAATTTGACACCTATATTTTTATGCATTTTGTTTCTTAACCAAATTTCTCCACCAAATTTATTAAGTTTGACCAAAATCAATTTAATATTTAACATTAGTTTAAAAAAATATTTAACGTATATTAAAACTAATTCGCATATTTACCAAATTTTGTAATTTTAATGGATGAAAGTTTCATGTAATTTTAAACAAAGTTAATATTATAAATTATAGGGGTATAAAGTGTAAGGGGTTATTTGTGTTTTTTATAAAGTTATTAAAAAAACATGGAAACTTGTAATTTTACACTTTACTCTATATAAATTATTTAAAATTCAATCACTAAAGTTTTATTAATTACTTTTTTTTTTTTTAGTTTTTGTTTTCATAAATTTGACACCTATATTTTTATGCATTTTGTTTCTTAACCAAATTTCTCCACCAAATTTATTAAGTTTGACCAAAATCAATTTAATTTTGACTTTTTATTGACCAATCACGTTGCTCGATTTCGCCTACGTGGCAAAATCGAGCTCTGCTATTGGTCCAATTTTTTTTTTCAATGAGAAGGGATTTGCAAAAACACTCCGAAATGATGTAATTCTTTTATTATATAAAAGATTTACATCATCTATTTATTCTGTTTTCCAACTTCATACTAAAACAAAGTATATGTTGTATGGATTAATAATTTATAAAAGTTACCGATGCGACATAATACGAGGTTGCTAATGCTAAATGTATCAACTTTAACAATATGTGTGAATTATCAAACGTGGTAACATAAATATGTTGATTCAAATTGGTCCGAGTTTGATTGAACTTAGTCAATACTTGGGTAAAATGACAACCAAAATGTAAAAATTTGTTACACAAGAAATCGTGATTCTGGTCCTTTAAGTTGCACATTCTTTTGAAATGAGCGATATTTAGTTTGGTATATGGACTGTGGACGTGGACCTTTTTTTAGTGCGAGTCGTTTTGAACCGAGCGGGATTGTATTGGGTGAGACGTGGACCAGAATATCAAAATTAGTTACACTGGGCATCGTGTCTGGTCCTCTAAGTTAAGATGTTGTTTTGAAATGAACCTTCAATTTGGTTTTGGTGTGTCAACTGTGGACTGTGTGAAGATTGGCGGATCGGATAACCGCTAGAGTTTAAAAAGAGAAATTGCATCAGAAGACAAGTGTATATGAAGATAACTAATTACAGTATGTGTTTTACTTATCATGTACTAGTTTTAGATCCCCGTGCACGCACGAGCCTTTGGGTTTACTTTTTGTAAGATTAGCTTTAGGTTTAAAAATATGTCACCGGTCTTTTGGTTTTACTTTTTGTTATATTAACTGTATTTAAATAATTTTGATGTATGATACATTATAGATTAAAACAATACTTACACATAAAACATAAATACAAAAAAAAAAAAAAAAAAAAAACAATATATGCACTAAATTTATAACTGTGATGCATTGATAAATTATACAATTTCATTGTAATAATGGTATGAAATTTCTTCTTAAGATAAAACATAATATAATTAGATCGAACATAATTATGGTGTGGGAGGTGAACAGTAAGAGCAGTCACAATGAGAGCACTCCTCCATTATACTTCTAAGTAAATATGGATCTATTTCATCATAAGGCTCATCGTATGGATGTTTTCGTTTTTTCGTTTCTTTTTTCTCCACTTCAACAATGGATACATCAGCAAAACGACCAATATCTTTTTTGTCTGCACCTTTTCCTTTATCATATTCAATTTTTTTTTCCCTTCAACATCTTTCTTATCAGAATCAAAAGGCTTTAAGTTCAATATGTTTTGGTAGTTTTTTCCCATTTCGCTCGAGGCTGATAAAGGAGAAATTTTGAAGGTAAAAATAATGGATTTTATTTTTAAAGAAATTAATAAAATTATAATAAAATTCAAAACATGTATTTATACCTCTTCTTCAGATGAACTGTTGCAAGCGTTATACATTTTGTTAGTATCATTAACCTTCAAATCACAATCATTGACAGTTTCTTTTTTGTATTTTACTCCATCTTCATTATTTTTTTCTGTGATTCCCATAGTAAACTCCAATTACAAAAGTAGTGTATCTGCATGACATTGATAAAATATTAATGTAAACATAGTTTAAGACATATAATTAACTAAAAGTATATGAACCACAACAATATATATTGTTAAAAACTATATTGAGTAAACTTGTTACACTTTAAAACGCAACACGTTGGTGTGTGCTTATTCACTCATCTTTTTCTGTCCATATTAAGACCAAAAAGATAAAAACTAATCATAAATGCCAAAGATATTGTGTTTTTGTGTTTGTGATCGTGCAGGAATGGATATTTTAGAAATTGGCAAAAATCAGACCAAAAAAGGCAAAAACGAGCACGAGTTTGGAAATCATATCAAAACCAGAGCCGGGGAAGCAAATTACCACTTTTGAGCTCAGATTGTCAAAACACACCTTGAAGAATCACAAAATTCCAAAAATAGTCCTAGGAGTAAAAGTTTTCAAAATTGGCAGAAATAGTCCCTCAAGTTTGGAATTTGGCAAAAATAGCCCCTGAGCATTGGATTTTGGAAGATAAAGTCAATAATGGTCCTTGGAATTCATAAGTTATCAAGTTTGGTCCCTGGGTGCAAAGTTCAAGGAATTTACAAGTTTGGTCCCTACAGTTTCAGATTTGGCATAATTAGTCCTTGGGATTAAAAATTAGAAAATCATCATTTATGGCCCTTGTACTACTCAAGTTTGGCAAATTACACCCTTGTGACAACTTTGGAAGAATGGCAAATCAAGTCCTTGTATTTTTTGGAAATTGCAAAAGTGGTCCTTCAAGTTTCAAAATTTACAAGAATGGTCCCTGTACAAATCAGATTGCAAAATGGTCCTTGGGTTATTCATATTTGGCAAAAAAGGACCCTTTGTAAACTTTGGAAAAGTGTCATTTCCAGCCCCTCAATTTTTAGAAAAATACAAAATTGGTCCTTGTAATAATTTCCACAACCAAACGGACCCTTGTATTATTTAACCCAACACCAATCCAATCCAAATCCAACACAACACACCCATCACCACTCCTGATCCAGTCCACACCCCTAGGCCCAATCTACTTCACTCCTATATCGAGCCGTTAGAAGCTCCTAATATGGGATCATTAGAATTCTCTTACGCATTAAATACAAAAAAAAAATCATAGTACTGATGAGGCGAAAAGTGTACCGCTTTTAAGGGGCCATTTAAGCCCGAATTCGAGATTATTTGATCAATTATTGCCCTAAATCGTTCCTTTTGTCATTTTAGGTACTTTTGGAGAGAAATCTAGAAAAGAAAGCATTTTGGACGTTTTTGGAGCATAAAAGTGAAGAAAACGGCTAAGTCTCAAAATTCCTTGCTGGAACAGTACCTGACGGCGTCAAGGTTCTACAAGTGATGACATCAAGAGTGGCAAAAGAGGTGGAAGTGTAAAATACACGTGACGATCCAGAATGTTTTTAGGCATATTGGCCTAACGGCGTCACCAAGGCCGTCAGGGTCCAAATACACGTGACGGCCTAGAGTGATTTTCTACATGACGGCGTCAGAAGTGGATCTAGGCAATACGAATTTCATCATGGCGTCGAGTTGACGGCGTCACAAGCTATAACGTGACGCCGTCAAGGTGTAAAATCTATATATAGTTTTCCAATTTTCATTCATTAGTGTGGAACTTTGTGTGGGATATTAGGGCATAAACCCAAAGACGAATTTTACAGCTTTTTCAAGGGTTTCAACCCCTTGATTCTTCCATGTTCAATTGAAGATAAGTACTTATCCAAATCATTCAATATGTCTATGTGTTGTGTGATTATATCTTACGCTTGTCTTCTCTTTAACATGCTAGGCTAGATCTTTATTGTGTTTGCTTAGATGTAGTGAAACCTAGATGTTGATTATGGGTTGATTGTTTGTTTATAATTTGTGGAAAACTAGAAGGGGGGGTTGAATAGTTTTCCCCTCTTTTTCGTTTTATAAAAACTTGGTTTCCAAAATGTTGATTCGAATTTATTCAATTGTTTGTTTGAAAAACCTTCAATTAGAGTTTAGTATGAAAACAACATATAATCAATATGATCAATTATATATGTAAGCTTTTGGAAAAACTTAGTTTCATGAATGGAGCTTTGGTCGATCTTTATGTGAATACGTTTTCCTTTTAAAATCTTAAAACGTTTTGTATCAAATTATCTATCAAGTTAAACTTAATATGAGAAGTGTGAATAATAATCTATTTGACCATATCATATAATAATACACACAATCACAATATTAACTTCTATGTACAACACAATCAATCATCACAACTATATAAGCAACAACTAAGACATATAGGCAAGCATAGATGTAAAGCGATAAATGCAAGAATAAATGAAAAGAGATAAGAGAAACGAAATGCAAACCGGACACGATGATTTATAGTGGTTCGGCTACAAGGACACTTTCCTTGTTCCTACTCCACTCCCCGAGTCACCATACTCGAGAGTTTTCTTCACTACTCAACAAGCTCCCTTTTGGCGGAGAAAACCGTACACAACTTTTGCTTACACCATTTAACGACACTAAGCTAAATGTCGAGTTCTAATAGTAGCTAGAACCAATCTCACAACACAACTTCGATCACTACACAACTTCTACACAACTTCACGACTTCTTCACGACTTCACGACTTCATCACAACTTCTTCTAAACTTCTTCACGGCTTCACGACTTCACGACTTCACGATTCATCACAACTTCTTCTAAACTCCACTACTTATTCACACACCTACATCTTCACAACTACATGTCTTCTCCACACTACTACTTCCTCCCACTACTTCTTACTCACTCATTGAATCACTACTAAGTAAGATCATCTTGATCTACTTATTACATATACATAACTCACAACTTCACATAAACACTAACTAGATCCTAATACATCTTTGGCTTTATGATAGGGAGGATTTTTCTCTTGCACTTTGAGTGATGAGAGATTGGATCACTTGAAACAAAGATTAATAATCTTATGATCAAAGAGTTTTGGAAGGATGTTTAGAGAGAATTGGATCTGAAATTTTTTGTGCAAAAGGTTGGAAAAATTCCAGGTTTGAGGTGGTATTTATAGGGAAAAATTTCTGACAAAATCTGACAGGGGAGCGTGGCCGGTCCCCTTAATTGTGTGCCGGCCCCCTTAAAATTAAGGGGGCCGCCCAGACGAAAATGGCAGTTTTCTTGTCTTTTTATGGGGAAAGTTTATTTGGTGAAAAACTAACTAATTTTGGTTAAAAATTTGAATTCATATATTTATTATGAATAAAACATTTTCCTTTATTACCAAAAATGTTTTTTAAAAATATATAATAAGTTTATTTAATTTTATAAACTTTGTAATATTTAAATAAACATCCCTTTGATCATAAAATGTATTAGTCACTTGTTTGTACATACCTTAAGTGATTGTTGAAGCATATTCGAGACGTTGAGATGTCGAGGCTTGTTGACGTATGAGTGCATAGATGAATAATGATCACAAGTAACTTATGCACTTTACGTTATATGTTGTAACTTACATCTTTGTCATCATCAAAACATGAAGAGGATGTTTAGATTAAATATCGTAATATTCATGCCAACAATCTCCCCCTTTTTGATGATGACAAACTATGTAAACTATAACTTATAGTAAAATGTATAAGTTACTTGTTTACATTTCTTCTCCCCCTTTTGTGGAAGCAAAAAGGTGGACTCTAAGACGAGACTTCTACTACGCTTGAACTCTAGAGATAGAATGTAAAAGGCGAGCTTGCATCATCGTAAGTGAAGCCTTGATCCAATCAACCTCAATGCTCCCCCTTGCTGTATGCTCCCCCTTGGTGTATGCTCAAAACTTGTTTTGGCTACCAAAGAATCGAGCGGTGAAGTAATCCTTCAAAACAAAGTTAGTAGACAAGTGCACATATATATAATGATGATGATAGATATATGCATGAAACTAATAGGGGAAAAATATATGGACACATTAGGTATATGCACTAAAAGTATGACACATGCAATTACTGTTTTAAAAACAACAACCTAAATCCCAAAAAAAAAATTAGAACCTAATGCAAAGATTAGAACCTAGGAAAATGTAGGAGAATGAGGAGGGATGAGCGTGAATGTAAAGGGAAGGTGATGACAAAGGGTTGACAATTATGGTTTAGATTAATATATCGTTTGACAAGGGTGGATGATAGGGAATCATGGGATTTTAAGGTGTTTTGTTGGTTGACGACCGAAGGTGGATATGTGAAATGAGGTGGTGATGAGTCGACAACACTTAAAGCTTGGTTTTCTTCATTGTGTTCTTCACTTGCTAGAAAGTGGAAATGACGCATTTCGTAATGAAATTCACTTGGATGAGGTGGTGATAACTAGACAACACTTGAAGCTTGGATTTCTTCATTGTGTTCTTCACTTGCTAGAAAGTGGAAATGACGCATTTCGTAATGAAATTCACTTGGATGAGGTGGTGATAACTTGACAACACTTGAAGCTTGGATATCTTCTTTGTGTTCTTCACTTGCTAGAAAGTGGAAAGGATGCATTTCATAAAGAAATTCACTTTGACTTTCAGGGATTTAAGTTTTGGTGGTGATGGCATACTTAGTAGAATGTAGGGAATGGTAACAAGGTTGAATCTTCTTGTGAAGATGGGAAATGAGGATCAAGTGGATATGACTAGGTGGAAGCGAAAGAGTGATGTTCAAGGAAGGGATTTCTTGGGTAGAAGGTGGTGGTGATACTTTTGGTGGTGGAGACAATTGTGAGTTGATATATTCTTTGATGGATGGAGTGGTGTCGTCTTCATTAGTAAGGTCAATGAAGAGTTGTTTAGATGGTATGATGACAAGTTTTTGTTGGAGATGGTGGTTCTTGGTGGAGGTGACAAGTGGGTGTTGATATAGTCATTGATTTGTGATGATGATGATGGTATGGAGGAGGTAGAGGTTCCTTGAGTTGATGGTGTTTTGGATGGTGCATTAGGAGCACTAGGAGATGAACATAGAGGTGGCGGTGATGGAGTGTTGGTGTTATCATGTGTTAACTCAATGAGGAGTGGTTTAGGAGGTATGATATTGATTCTTGGTTTCTTTGAGGACATGGAAATGGTGGATGACTCGAGATTGGTAGTACAAAGGATGACTCGGTTTTGGGTGTGAGGTAGAAGGATATATGTGAGTGAGTGTGATTTCCCTTCCCATTAAATTCATGCTCATCCAGATATATATTGAGACTAATATGACCTATCGGATTATGATACTAAGGTTCTCATGAAATAAGGGTGTAGGATCTAAAGGTAAGAAAAATATACCTAGATGAATGATACATATAGAGTAAACCATTTAAAGGAATACAATCAAATCACATAGGAGCAAATAAACATCTAGAAATAACATATATGCGATATGCCATAAATCTAGGAATGAAAGCATCTAATGAGAAGCAAAGTTCATAAAAGTAAACTAGCGTTAGGTATATTTAGGAAGAGCAATTTAATGAAGTTGGAGAATGAGTATGAAACTATTACTAGTGGTGCTCAATTCAGGCTAAACACGACCATTTTTACGGGTTACACACATCCAACTTCTCACATAGATGCGTGGGTTTTGCAACCTTACAACAGGTTTTACCTCTCGAGGGATCTCAAGAGGCTTACAACCCCACCAGGCAGTGTACCTGACCGATGTAGTATAGTGTAGTGGTAAGTACGGGGGATTGATCGTTCTCCACAGGGAATAGTGTTCGTTAGGTGTGAAAGGCTACTCTAATTAGGTCTAAGGGTTGAGGAAGATTCTTTTTATGTTTTTATAATTTTATGAAAGCAAGTAAAATCTCGGGTTTTGAAGGAGTGGGCGGAATTAGTTGCTAGTCAACTAACCCAAATTACTACAAATGCAAATAAAATAAAATAACAAAAATGAAAAGTGGTGAGAAACTTATGTGTAGAGAAATGTGTTTACTTAGATTTCCTTACTCCCTAACTATCTTTTACCGGCTAATTAGTGTGCATTAGTCGCGTGGATGACGGGTGTATTCCTTAATACCATTCGTGGGGTGGCGTACTTACTTCCCCAAACTCTACAAGCTCCTACTTCACTCCTATGTCGAGCCGGCTAGGAAGCTCCTAACATGGGATCACTAGAATTCGCTTGTGCATTAAATACAACCATAAAAACCTTTAGTACGCGTTTGGTTCATGTTTCTTAAGACGTTCAAGCAAGTTACCGAATAGGAAGTTAGCCAGTTTTCTTAAGCCTAACATAGATAAACAATCATCCAATACAACTAATAACACACTAACAACCAATAATCAATAGCTAGGTTTCATTAGATCTAAGCAAACACAAGATAAAATTAGCCTAACATGTTAAACAAAAGACAAGCATAAGATAGAATCAAACAACACATAGACATATTGAATGATTAATTGATAACTTATCTTTCAATGAAACATGGAAGATCTCAAGGCAAAAAGCCCTGAAAAAGTAGCTAAAATCGTCTTAGGGTTTTATCCCAAAATTCCACACACTAAGCTCTCCCTTAATGACAAAAAATTAGAAAACTATATATAGACTTTGACATCTGACGGCGTCACCTTATGCATTGTGACGCCGTCACCTCGCCGCTTTTAGGGTTCCCGGATGACCATCTTGACGCCGTCCCTCTTTAGCTCTTCAAAAATCCATTCTGGCTTATCAAGGTTTGACGCCGTCGGATCCTGAACGTGACGCCGTCCCCTTATGATTTAAGCCGTGACGCCCTTGATTTAGTTAAAGCGTGACGCCGTCAGAATTCTCATGCAAACTCACTGGCCCGTCATGAGTAAATTTCACATCCAACTTTTCTTTGCCAAGGCATGACGCCGTCCCATGTTAATTGTGACGCCGTCAAGAGTAACTTTTAGCCGATTCTTGAGACTTTGCCGTTTTCTTCACTTTAATGCTCCAAAAACGTCCAAAATGCCTCCTTTTCCAGATTTCTCCTCAAAAGTACCTAAAATGACAAAAGGAACGATTTAGGGCAATATTTGATCAAATAAATACGATTTCGGGCTTAAATGACCCCTTAAAAGCGGTACACTTTTCGCCTCATCAAATACCCTTACACTTGAGATTTGCTTGTCCTCAAGCAAATGCGCTTTTATTCTAATCAAAATACAAGTTAGGGGTCATTTAATGCAAACATAAAAGTAATTACAACAAATAATCGTTCCACTTCAATCATAATAAGCACGGAGATTACATACTAGCACCTCACAAGTAGTGTTTAGATACTCACATCTCTCAAGTGTCATCAAAATAAATCTCATAAATGAAAACGGAAAATATCTCTCACTACCTGTCATAGCAAATAGATTACCATAGGCTTGGGAAAGGATCGAAAACCTCCTCCACTAGGCGTAAGCACCTAAGATAAACTATCAAAGAGGGCTTTTACATGGGTTATAACGTTAGGTGCAGGGAAAAGGAAAACACGGTTTTGTTGGATAAGGGATATTTTACTGGTGGCTAGTTAAAGATCTTGATCAATTACATGTACTATACAATGTTGCTAAGCCAAGACTAGACTCGATCTTAAGCTAATGAAAGAAAATAACAAAACAACAAAAACATAAAACAAACATAAAATGAAACGGGATGGTAGTCCGTATGTTTTTTCTATTTTTCATTTTCTCATTTTTTTTGTATTTTTCTTGATTTTTTTTTTTTTTTTTTTTTTTTTTTTTTTTTTGACATACACTCTTGCCCTACCATCCAAAATAATACATCATAGGGGCATTGCATCCCCTTACACTTGAACTTTTACATAACTTTACAAATAACTATTCTAATGACTCGAATTAAGATAATTGAAAAACTTGGAGTACTTTTAAAATATTTAGCACATATGGGGGTAATAATGTTGTTCTTCCCCATTACTCCATTACACTAGTACTTTACCCATGAGTCCCAATCGTCCCAAAACAAAATGTACAAAGATATGACTCGACTTAGCAACCATGTAATCAACTAGATAATTAACTTGGGTTTAAACAAATGTTGTAACAATAATGCACTAAAAATGAGTGCATACAAGGTAGGCTAAGGCGATTTGGGTGTACATTTAAGTGGGGTGTAAACAAATTCTTCCTTTAAGTAAAATGCTTAAAGGTCGAAACGAAAAGATAGGCTCTGAGGGGTGTACTAGGGGTATCGTGTACTAAAAATGAGTACAACGCAAAGGGTGTGGGAGAATTACTTGACCAATGTAGCCAATGTAATTATAACAAAAACACAGGTGTAAAACATGGGTTAATCCTAATGCCTCTTATCATGTAGTAAATCTAACTACACGAATGTAGTCTCACTTGTGGCCTCGGAATGGTCCTAACGCAAGTTCTAGAATCTAAGTGCTACCGGTACACACATCATAGCATAAATGCTTTTCCTACCAATTCTAGGGGCGAACCTCACATATTTGGGGGTGGAAAATTTTTTAGTGGTACGGCTTTTGTGCTAGTCATATAACTCCTATCCGTGAGACGCTCATTAAGATCAAAGTTTCACTCCTATATGTTGTAAAAAATTTTAAATTTGGCACTAAAATTACCTTAACAAGTATTTCTCTCAGTTTTATTACACATCTACCATCAAACAAACAAAAATCAAGCGCAATTGTATTCTCAAAAATCGTACTTTTACCCTCCCCTTACACTTAAGATGAACATTGTCCCCAATGTTCAAATAACAAGATGTAAAAGCATAAAGTAAAAGAATGAAATCAAATACTCCCCTGATTCGCTCGTTGGATAATGAAATTACACGGTTAAATCGTCCTCCAAAGAGAATGTTGAAGCTCCATGACTAATGCATCGCCATAAGCTTGATTCAAAACATTTCCTTGTCCAAAATAACCTGTTAAACCTGAGAAAACAAACACGAAAACCTGCATAACATCGGCGGGATAAATCTATATATAAGGATATAATGCTTGTGGAATGATAACTTTGCAGATTCCTGGAGATTATAAGTTGGAGATTTTAATAAAAACTTTTTAAAAACAAAACTTTCAAAAATTTCTGGAAATTAAATCTGACGCCGTCAGGTTATAAACCCTGACGCCGTCAGAAATGACCTGACAAAAATTCTCATTTTAAGTTTTCGGAAAATTTCTAGAAAAACCTTTACCTTACTTCCTGGAAATCCTGCAAAACATCATTATGACTCGATACAAGCATTTGACTCAAACAAATACGAATATGTATGTTAATTTATTATTATTACGATTCATGTTCATTTGTGTTCTAATAAACCAATTTAGATTTCCCTTACACTTATCTTTTGTAAAATACCTTTATATGTAGTTAAGACGAAGTTAAAAACAACATAAAGCATTTTCACAAATTAGTTTTTAACATGAATCAATAAGAATAAAAATTAAACATACATACGGAAACAAATAAAAACAAACAAACAAACAAAAAAAAACAAATAAAGCAAATAAAGCATGGGCTGCCTCCCAAGAGCGCTTGTTTTTGTTCGAGTCACGAGCCTGACTCTACCCTTATTTAACGGAAATAGGGGAGGTTTTCCCTACACTTAGGATTAAGTGTGGGTGGAAGTAGCGATACACACCCTTAGGGTGGAAATATGCCACGTGAGGTGAAGGGGGTGCGTGAATGGGGAAAGAGTCTACCACCTTCATTTTTAGGTTACCCGAATCCTTTGGTTTGATGGGTGGATTTGAAGTTAGAAGAGTTTTATGGCAAAGATTTGAGCTCTTGCCATTTTCATAAATGTTATGCTCTAACGGTTTTTCATCCATTCCGGTTCCCATCTTTTTTATTTTAACGTCGTCTTCGTCTTCATACTCAAACTTGCTCTCATCGAAGAAGTGGAGTGTTGGCGTTTTGAAGTTGGAATGTTGGGAATAGGTTTTATGGGTAATGGGTTTGGTTTGAGAAATCATCGAGACCCTATGCATCAAGGTTGGTTTGAGTGATTTAGAGGTTATGGTAGAAGCGTGAGAGTTCCATTTCTCAGAAGGAGACTTATGGGAATAGAAGTTATTCTGGGTTGAATCCACAGAGAGAGGTGTTTCATTGTGCCAACCGCTGCTTGTTTCACTAGGGACTGGGAATTCAAAAATCTTTTCGATTTTTTTGAGTACAGCTTCTTCCCTAATCTTTTCCTTAATTCTTGATATGAAACCTTCAGCCAAGTCCATAAAGGTGTTTCGGGTGTTCTCCATTCGGACCTCTAACTGCCGGATCTGTCTTTCTTGGTTGTTCACAAAAGTAAACATTGTCCCTTCGAACTCCTCTTGTCGTGAAAATTCAAGAAACGAATGTTTACTGGCTACATTCACACATCCATTGGGATTCATTTCAGCATTAGCCATAGGCATCTCGGCCCTCATCAATTCCTCAACCCGCCTTTCGATGTTCTCAAATAGCTGTTCTTGGGTAGCATTCATGTAATCTAAACTCCCTTCCTCCAAGAACATCGGATCCTCCCATTCTTCTTCTTTGTATTGTGCTAAGTCCTCAATGACCTCCCAGCACTTATCAACACCGAGCTTGCTTAGTCTACCATTGGCAGCGTGATCTATGGCCCTTCTAGTTTGATGATTGACACCATCATAAAAGATTTGGATTTGGAGCCAAAGATCAATGCCATGATGGGGGACTTTGTGGAGTAGGTCCTTAAAACGAGTCCACGCTTCGTAAAGAGTTTCACCTTGACGTTGTTGGAACATCAAGATGTCATTCCTTAGCTTGGTTGTTCTCGCTGGTGGGAAAAATTGAGCGAGGAAACGAGTGGTGAGATTATCCCAAGTCGAGATAGATCCTGCGGGTAGACGATCAAGCCAATGGATAGCTTGGTCACGAAGAGAGAAATGGAAGAGACGCAATCGGGTAGTGTCTCTAGTAGCACCGTTAAGGTCAATGGAATCTACGATTTTAAGAAAGTCCTTAAGGTGTTGAATTGGGTCTTCGGACATATGTCCATGGAATGCACATCCGTTTTGCACCAACCGGATGGTGTCGGATCGCAGGGGTGTGATATTGGCTCCTTGAGTGAGCTCAATGGTGTTTCGATAGCCGTGGTGGCTAGGACGGGAATACTCTCCTAAAGTACGGGCTCTAGGAGGTGGTGGTGGTTGTTGTGGTGGTGGGTTGTGTGGGTTAAGGATATTACCATCTTCCATGATGTCGGACGGTAATGGTTACGAACAAAGAAACGAAGAAAAAAGATAGACTAAAGAAAACCTAGAAAAATAAAATAAAAATCTCACTAGAAAGGAATCTAGTGAGTAGACCTAATAAAATAAAAATTCAACCTAAACAATAACTATTCCCCGGCAACGGCGCCAAAAACTTGATGCGTGGGTTTTGCAACCTTACAACAGGTTTTACCTCTCGAGGGATCTCAAGAGGCTTACAACCCCACCAGGCAGTGTACCTGACCGATGTAGTATAGTGTAGTGGTAAGTACGGGGGATTGATCGTTCTCCACAGGGAATAGTGTTCGTTAGGTGTGAAAGGCTACTCTAATTAGGTCTAAGGGTTGAGGAAGATTCTTTTTATGTTTTTATAATTTTATGAAAGCAAGTAAAATCTCGGGTTTTGAAGGAGTGGGCGGAATTAGTTGCTAGTCAACTAACCCAAATTACTACAAATGCAAATAAAATAAAATAACAAAAATGAAAAGTGGTGAGAAACTTATGTGTAGAGAAATGTGTTTACTTAGATTTCCTTACTCCCTAACTATCTTTTACCGGCTAATTAGTGTGCATTAGTCGCGTGGATGACGGGTGTATTCCTTAATACCATTCGTGGGGTGGCGTACTTACTTCCCCAAACTCTACAAGCTCCTACTTCACTCCTATGTCGAGCCGGCTAGGAAGCTCCTAACATGGGATCACTAGAATTCGCTTGTGCATTAAATACAACCATAAAAACCTTTAGTACGCGTTTGGTTCATGTTTCTTAAGACGTTCAAGCAAGTTACCGAATAGGAAGTTAGCCAGTTTTCTTAAGCCTAACATAGATAAACAATCATCCAATACAACTAATAACACACTAACAACCAATAATCAATAGCTAGGTTTCATTAGATCTAAGCAAACACAAGATAAAATTAGCCTAACATGTTAAACAAAAGACAAGCATAAGATAGAATCAAACAACACATAGACATATTGAATGATTAATTGATAACTTATCTTTCAATGAAACATGGAAGATCTCAAGGCAAAAAGCCCTGAAAAAGTAGCTAAAATCGTCTTAGGGTTTTATCCCAAAATTCCACACACTAAGCTCTCCCTTAATGACAAAAAATTAGAAAACTATATATAGACTTTGACATCTGACGGCGTCACCTTATGCATTGTGACGCCGTCACCTCGCCGCTTTTAGGGTTCCCGGATGACCATCTTGACGCCGTCCCTCTTTAGCTCTTCAAAAATCCATTCTGGCTTATCAAGGCTTGACGCCGTCGGATCCTGAACGTGACGCCGTCCCCTTATGATTTAAGCCGTGACGCCCTTGATTTAGTTAAAGCGTGACGCCGTCAGAATTCTCATGCAAACTCACTGGCCCGTCATGAGTAAATTTCACATCCAACTTTTCTTTGCCAAGGCATGACGCCGTCCCATGTTAATTGTGACGCCGTCAAGAGTAACTTTTAGCCGATTCTTGAGACTTTGCCGTTTTCTTCACTTTAATGCTCCAAAAACGTCCAAAATGCCTCCTTTTCCAGATTTCTCCTCAAAAGTACCTAAAATGACAAAAGGAACGATTTAGGGCAATATTTGATCAAATAAATACGATTTCGGGCTTAAATGACCCCTTAAAAGCGGTACACTTTTCGCCTCATCAACACACCCAACTTCTCACATAGAAGCAATTCAACCGTTAGGTTAAATTGAATTTCTAGTCAATAGATTCTCCAGTAGTCATTCTCTTTTTAGAAGAAATTGAGTTCCTAAAGTTACCTATCGAAGAGTACCAAATATGAAGTTTGCTTGATTCACTAATACTTGGCTTAATGTGACTCAAACATCATGTTTTTATGAAGGTAAATTTAGATGATATATTTTATTCATGATCCAAATAGAGACGTGTTGAAAGAGTAAACAAAAATGTTTTAATCTTTAGTTCATGATTTACCGGTTGTTTGGTTTTGATGGAATATTGCTTGATTTAATGAATGTGCTTGATTTAAGAATGCTCGTTAGCATATCTTGAAAAATGAATCTCATTAAGATTATTTATCTTAAATGAGATTGTGATTCTCAAATGATATCAAAACTAGACATTTATATATTCTAAATCAAATATTATTTTCTATGGTTTTTGACAATGTTATATATCATAATTTAACTAGTATTTGAAACAAAATGAATTTTACTTGTTTATGCATTGTGACAAGTTATTTTTCAATTCTAATAACTTACATTATTTCAAAAAGGAATGTGTAGTGCATTATCTTGTAACACAACCATTCATGCTACAAAGAAAATGAAATATATAGAATATATAGTGTGTATTATTCTTAAATATGTATTTTAGCTTGAAGTGATGATTTTAAGTAGTGTGAGCAAAGTTTACATATGTTGTTAGTTTGCTCATGTTTGGTTTTTCGGATATGACACATTTATCCATTGCATTGCAATGTAAATTGCTTGAATATTTCGGATGAAACATCCAAGTCGTCAATCCTACTTCATTGTATATTTTATGCATGTGTTAAACATGTTATTCTAATATTTGGAACACAACTATTGGACAAGTAGATTCAATATGACATTATCAACACAAGTGTGAGTTATGATCCAATGCATATTCTTTTCATCTACAAAGGATGTAAATATTTTCATATCAATCTACTGTGATTGAGTATGTAGATTCAAGAATATATCTTTTGTTATAATTTGATATAATCTTGAAACTAAACAAATAACAATCCAATTTCTTGTCCACACTAAAAAACATGTCAATTAGATTTGATGAATATATCAACCATAATTTGAATAATGAATTGATATAATATCAAGATCTTTCTTGACCCTCAAGAACACTCATTTAAAATAAATAAACATTTTGATAGTGTGTTCCATTAATCCTAAGATTATTTATGAGTAAGATTAGTGAATGATTGAAAGTTGACTTATTATTTCATGATTGCTATATGTTTTGTTTATGTGAAAAACTATTTATTGCTAAATGTAATAAACACATTTAGATTTTGAAAATACTTTTTCTTTTATACAATTAAAGTGATCCAATTTCTCTTGTTTAAACAACCTAAGGTAAAATAAGGTAATTTGTTGAAAATATTTAAGCGTTAGTTGAAAATAGATTAGATTGTTTGAAATATTTAGGTAACTAGATTTAACTCATTTACAAGATGTTTAAGTAACATTAAGCCATCTATACCTATATGCAATGCAAGCATAATATAGCAATCCTAACGCAAGAAATCTAGCATAAGATCTAGTTTAGTATAAACCGGAAAACTAGCTATAAACTAATAGGGCACATATGCTTAGATATACAATTAACTAAAAATCAAATAGCAACAATGATCTAATATATTCAATTAACAAAATGGAATCACAAATAAGTTCACATAGCACATAAGACACTTGTCGTCGTTTTGTGTATTATATATACCAATGTTTACTTAGCTCGATTTTATTTGAAAATAAAATAGTTTCCTATCAATTTTAAAATTTAATTAAGATCAATATTTTTAAAGCATAAATGATTAATTTTTCAAAGATATATCGACTAGGAATGCCCGACTCGAAGGAAAAGGTAAAATACAAGTTTTACGTTAAAACGAGACTCAAATTTTTGACCTCCGTGTAGTATTTTGATTTTCTGACTTATTTAAGTTTGTAATGGTTACTTGTAAGTATTTTTAAATGAAAGTAGACTCAATTACCTTTAAAATGCCGGGTGGCACGACTTTTACGGAGTTACAGTTATTTTTATATGATTTTTCAAAGTTTCTGAAAAAGCTGCGAACAGATAGGCGGACCCCTTAAATAATTAAGGGGACCGCCCAGTATTTAAGGGGACGCCCAGACAAATAAGGGGGCCGCCCATCTTGTACTCAAAATTTCATTTTTTACAAAAAATTATTTTCTGACTTTGTGGAAAGGTGTGTAACTTTCTGATTTTAATAACGAATATATAACACTTGTTTTAAGCATAATCTTATCTCGAGCTAGTATAATTAGTGTATATAATATCAAAACTAATACAAGTTAATCAACAAAACACTTTTAATATTTAATCCTCCTTAATGGATAATTTGATACATGGATTGTATTCAATTTTTAAAACCATTTGTTTTGAAAATTTGAGCAACCTGGCTCTGATACCAATTGTGAAAAACTAGAAGGGGGGGGGGGTTGAATAGTTTTCCCCTCTTTTTCGTTTTATAAAAACTTGGTTTCCAAAATGTTGATTCGAATTTATTCAATTGTTTGTTTGAAAAACCTTCAATTAGAGTTTAGTATGAAAACAACATATAATCAATATGATCAATTATATATGTAAGCTTTTGGAAAAACTTAGTTTCATGAATGGAGCTTTGGTCGATCTTTATGTGAATACGTTTTCCTTTTAAAATCTTAAAACGTTTTGTATCAAATTATCTATCAAGTTAAACTTAATATGAGAAGTGTGAATAATAATCTATTTGACCATATCATATAATAATACACACAATCACAATATTAACTTCTATGTACAACACAATCAATCATCACAACTATATAAGCAACAACTAAGACATATAGGCAAGCATAGATGTAAAGCGATAAATGCAAGAATAAATGAAAAGAGATAAGAGAAACGAAATGCAAACCGGACACGATGATTTATAGTGGTTCGGCTACAAGGACACCTTCCTTGTTCCTACTCCACTCCCCGAGTCACCTACTCGAGAGTTTTCTTCACTACTCAACAAGCTCACTTTTGGCGGAGAAAACCGTACACAACTTTTGCTTACACCATTTAACGACACTAAGCTAAATGTCGAGTTCTAATAGTAGCTAGAACCAATCTCACAACACAACTTCGATCACTACACAACTTCTACACAACTTCACGACTTCTTCACGACTTCACGACTTCATCACAACTTCTTCTAAACTTCTTCACGGCTTCACGACTTCACGACTTCACGACTTCATCACAACTTCTTCTAAACTCCACTACTTATTCACACACCTACATCTTCACAACTACATGTCTTCTCCACACTACTACTTCCTCCCACTACTTCTTACTCACTCATTGAATCACTACTAAGTAAGATCATCTTGATCTACTTATTACATATACATAACTCACAACTTCACATAAACACTAACTAGATCCTAATACATCTTTGGCTTTATGATAGGGAGGATTCTTCTCTTGCACTTTGAGTGATGAGAGATTGGATCACTTGAAACAAAGATTAATAATCTTATGATCAAAGAGTTTTGGAAGGATGTTTAGAGAGAATTGGATCTGAAAATTTTTGTGCAAAAGATTGGAAAAATTCCAGGTTTGAGGTGGTATTTATAGGGAAAAATTTCTGACAAAATCTGACAGGGGAGCGTGGCCGGTCCCCTTAATTGTGTGCCGGCCCCCTTAAAATTAAGGGGGCCGCCCAGACGAAAATGGCAGTTTTCTTGTCTTTTTATGGGGAAAGTTTATTCGGTGAAAAATTATCTAATTTTGGTTAAAAATTTGAATTCATATATTTATTATGAATAAAACATTTTCCTTTATTACCAAAAATGTTTTTCAAAAATATATAATAAGTTTATTTAATTTTATAAACTTTGTAATATTTAAATAAACATCCCTTTGATCATAAAATGTATTAGTCACTTGTTTGTACATACCTTAAGTGATTGTTGAAGCATATTCGAGACGTTGAGATGTCGAGGCTTGTTGACGTATGAGTGCATAGATGAATAATGATCACAAGTAACTTATGCACTTTACGTTATATGTTGTAACTTACATCTTTGTCATCATCAAAATATGAAGAGGATGTTTAGATTAAATATCGTAATATTCATGCCAACATAATTGTTACGGATGATTGTATTCGATGTTAGGCTTAAGAAAACTGGCAGACTTCCATTGGTAACTTGCTTGAACCTCTTAAGAAACATGATCGGAGGTGTACTTGATACGGGGGATTGCGCCCTCGCAACAGGTTTTACCTCTCAAGGGATCTCGAGAAGCTTACAACCCCCACCAGGCAATGTACCTAATCGTTGTAGTATAGTATAGTGACAAGTACCGGGGGATTGATCGTTCAACTCAGGAATAGTGTCGCTAGGATTAGAAAGCCTACTAAACTAGGTCTAGAGGTGAGGGATGATTCTTTTTGTATTTTTATATTTTATAAAAAGCAAGTAAAATCTCGGGTTTTGAAAGAGTGGGCGGAATTAGTTGCTAGCCAACTAACCCAATTAACTAAAAATGCAATTAAAATGAAATAACAAAAATGAAAATAAAACTATTATACTAATGTGGTGGAAACAATAATGAGGAAAGTTGTGTTTACTTAGGTTTCATTACTCCCTAGATATCTTTTACATGTTGATTAGCTTGTTACAATTGCATGGATGACGGGTCATATTCCTTAATACTAGTCGTAGGGCCGTGTACAATATTCCCTAACTCTATAGGATACTACTTCACTCCTATGTCGAGCCGTTAGAAGCTCTCTCCTCCTAAATAGGTGGACATCCAACATATTGTATAGTGCATTGTATAAAGAATGATGATGAAGTGTTTAGGAGGTTGTAGGTTAATGAAAACGATGAGCTTGGTAATGTTTTTTCGGATGTTGGTTAGCATACAAAGAACTTTATCCTTAAAGTCATGTAGCTCTTCTCTATCAATGCGAGATGATCGTATGACGAGGCATGTGGTTTTCTCAAAGGAGGTGGAAAGGATTAGAGTATTGTTATCGAGGTGATTTTGGAAAGCGGAAGCACTAATGCGAATTAGAAAGAGGTTGATTGAAAGATATCCAAACACAAATTTCAAATCTATAAGACTCAATCCTATTAGCTATAAAACAATATGCAAGTGTAGGGGTTCCATAAAACATATTACTAACCCACGTAGCAATAAAGGGATTATAGTTATGCGAGATGAGCATATAAAAGCTAGAACGAAGTGAGATGGCAAGTGATTAGTTCTCAATCCACTAAAACACATTTGTTAGTGACAAAAGATGTCATCAAGAAAAAAATCTAAAGACATTATCTAATACAAACAACGCATTTGACTACTAGACATAAAGTTACCACATAGCAACAAATAATTATACTAAGCAATAGCATGACATTATTTAAAACACTTCATTGTGAAATTGTTTTGTTGTTAAGCTTAGACACTTAAGCATATAACAATCTATGTGATAAATTTGTATGATAAAACGTCTTCTAAATGTTTATCATACCAAGAGTACCTCTACAAATGATAAGTCCACACGAAGTGAACAAATAGTGTGACAGAGTTACGAAAGAGACAAGACGAAAAATTTATGCAACCCATGTTTAAACGATAACATTTTGGAGCAAGTATTATATAGATCATCCTAAGCATGGATCTAATAAATGACAACAACATACACAAGCTTTCAAATATATGAATATCATATAAAAGCATCATGTATCAAAATGACATATCATGAGTTAACAAGTAACATGTTAATCATGCAAAACATCATATAAATAAAGAATGAAAATATCATACAAATCACGTTGATATATAGTAACACGAAACATATAAGCATGCATGCATCATAAAGATATAACCAAGATTTACACATGAATCAATCAAATAGTTATCATGGTTATGTTAAGATGTCCAATCATATCAAACAAATAACATGTAATCGACACATGTATGTGTAATGCAAAAAGATTTTAATCTTTGTGTTTGGAATCTATGGTTGAATGATCTAAAGAGAGACATGTTTTATGTTGAGTTTGAGTATGTGTTATGAGAGTGATTTGATCATCAAAGACCAAGAGATGTGTTTGTGTGTGATAATGGAATATGTTAAGAACGTTATCAAGTAAGCTCTTTGGAACAGGAATCTAAGTGAAATTACTAAATTCAATAGATCTTGTGTGTGCTATAGAGATGAGTAGAATAGGCATAGGGTTTGAATTGGGTTATGAGCAAGATTTGGTTATGATGAACGCTTGAAAGGAAATAGACACATATGGTGTCTTTCAATAAGTAGGGTTATCACATGGAATAAAGTCACCATGCTTATGAAAACAAGAATGACGAGATGATGAGGAGGCTCTAGATCCTAGAACTTGTAGATGTTGATTTGAGGTTTAATGAGACATATGCAAAAGTTAAAAGTATTGCTAATACTTTGATAACTTGTGAAAGTGATACTACTTAAACCTAGTGTAATTGAATGTGTGCTTCATGCTCATTTGATGGCGAAGGTTCTAATCCTATAGGTGGTAAAGTATGGTTGACGACCGAGAGTGGATATGTGAAATGAGGTGGTGATTGCTTGACAACACTTGAAGCTTGGATATCTTCTTTGTGTTCTTCACTTGCTAGAAAGTGGAAAAGACGCATTTCATAATGAAATTCACTTGACTTTTGACGACATAGACAAATATGTTAATGAGTGTGTGGATATGACAATTGCCCTTTGTTTCAAAGAGCGACACAAGGGTGAACATAGGTTTATGTATCATGAAAGGTGGTTTAATCTTAATGGGTTAGGTTGTAGTGGGGATGACACACTTGTTTGGTTACATTGTGGAATCTTCTTGTGAAGATGACTAGGTGGAGTTATTGGTGAAGATGATATTGACTCTTGGTTTCTTTGAGGGCATGGAAATGGTGGATGACTCGATATTGATAGGACAAAGGATAACTCGGTTTCTCATTTCACATTGGTTGTTTGAGGTTTGAGTGATGAAAGGTTATGAGGAAGATGCTTGAAGTTTTGCTCATGTTTGTGAAGCTTATGGGCTGAGATATATCACAAGGTGAATGTGATGAGATGATGGTGAAAGAACAAGTGAACTTAAGTGCTAAATGTTTAAGGATGAAAACCTATTGACATTTGCTTTTGTTCCTATTGATTGGGAGAGTATTACGATAAATGCTCTAGTCGTGATGAGTGTTTTAACAAACATTGTTAAAATCCTTGGGTGTTGATTTTCGGATATGACATTTAATGACTACGGTAGTAAGTCAAGTTTACTTGAATATTTCGAACGAAATACTTAAGTTGTCAATCCTACTTAGTTGAGATTGGATAGCATAAAAGGATAGCAAGACTCGATAATACATCTATAACTTAAGAGTAAGTTATGACTCGATGTAAATCCTTATCGTCTTGAAGGATGACACATTATTTTCATGTTAACCAAGTAAGGTAACATATGTAGATACAAGACAATATCTATAGTCATAAGTTGGACTTGTGATTTCGATATTGTATGTAATCTTTGCAAATAACGAGTCCGGATTGGTTAGGAAGTTGTCAATTTACAAATCAAGCTAATGAATGAGTAAAGGACAAAAGAATGCAGTGAGTGTGTGTAGTGATCACAAATACTCAATGGTTCGAGTATTGCAAGGAACAAGTTTCCGGATTCCTTCCTCTAAGGAGAAAGGTATCTTGGATTATTCTTGTGAAGTTTGAAAGTATTATTATAGATGATTATCTTATAGGTGCAGGTGAGATGTCCTAATCCTAATATGAGTGAACATTAGTGAGAAGAATCCTAGTGATGAAAGTGAGTGATCTTGAGTGAGGGATTTAAATGAAAATTTAAAAAGGAGTTTGCAGGACTGGCGGAACCATACGAATGCACAGGCGGAACCCAGTTTTTGGTTCTACCTGGTCCGTTGGGCCAAATTCTGGAGTACCCAAAAAGTAGGACAGTCCAGATTTTCGGGGGTCGAGACGATTTCCAATTTTTCCGAAAACTCCTAAAACATAAAATTTATACCATATCTGATTAGGAAATGCAAAGATTGGATATATAAACACTCTAACCGTTAGAATTTGACCGGGGGCTAGCGAATTTCACTATACTTAGTGAAATATCCATAAACTTCAAAATTTGACAACATCCCAAATGTTGTATACCTGCATATCCGTTAGTACAAGACAATGTACAAAGATAACAAAAGATCCTAGAAGTACATATATCCACGAAACACATTGTTTAATTACCAAATTGTTCAAATTTCAAGTAGTGCCAAACACTCCTTAACAATGGGCATTTATTGACTCCCGAAACCCGTTCAAGTATCCTAATAATACTTGGAACATATGCACCTAATTAGATGTGATAGATTAAAACCAAAAACACATATTCTAACACGTGTTAGCATATAGATCAAGCCGAGGATTATGAGCTTACCATAAATGGAAATTAAGCTAAGCATTCAAAATTGATAACAACAAAGTGTTATCGTCCAAACATGATATGGTTAGTTTTCATGATCAATCTAAGATGAGTTTCTATCTTATAGCACAACACATTCATTAAACATCATTGTAGAAGCATGTATACCAAACACCATTTTACAAGAATACTACATGTTTAAAAATGTAGTGACTCATTTAGACGCGTGACCATATTCCAAGATATTTAATTAGTATTACTTAATTCTCATTCCTAAGTGAATTATGCAAAATAATCACATAACATATGCAAGGAAGAATATCTAAATCAATAAGCAATACAAACACAAATTTTCAACTTAGAACACACAATCTAGCAAATATCCTATTGTGTATAAACATGAATTCGACAAACAAGCAAATGAATATCATGACAAGATAGACACTCATGAATCACATATAAACAAATGCAATCACAACTTTCAATAAGCAAATACCATATATGCATACAACTAAAACAAGTAGTCATTTAGCATAACATAAAAAGAAATATACTTTTCGTCACTTTGCGTTTAAATATGACGATGTATGCCAAGCTTGATTAGTTTCCTTTGCATATATGAATATCACAAAATTCTTTAGTTTCAAAGAAAATAATGTCAATGTTCAAAGGATACTAACTTATATTGCCTAACTCAAAAGTTTGAGTTTCTACGTCAAAATGAAACTTGATATTTTGAACACATTGAAGTATTTGGTTTAATCTTTTGACTTCAGATTATATTGAGGTCATAACATCATTTTTAAAAGAAAGTAGACACAATTCCCTTCAAATTGATAGGTGGCACAACTCCTACGGACTTACGGTTAATTAGTTATGAATTTTTGAAGTTTACAAAAAATTTTGACTGTGCAGCCAAGGAACCCTCGTCCAAAGTGCAAGGAACCCTTCTGAGGGTTCCGCGGGATCCGCGGGGTCTGCTGTAACAAATTTTCACAAAATGCTAAAAAGATGTATTTCGCATAGCGAGAATATGTAGGACTTACTAGATTTGTTAGTAAACATATAATACACCTATTTTAATATTATTTCTTCTTATGTGACTCATCTAATTATTTACGGAGGTGATTATTCAACTAAATTTTTGGTTATCCCAAACACTCCTTTCAAAACCGTATTTTACGTACATTAGCTCTAACCACATAATTTGATTCTTACAAATTATAAGAATTGTTTTCTTTTATTTTTCAAGGACACCTTCAAGCTTGTATACAAAGTAACATTTAACAACAAAATTTCTAAGTATACTTAGCGAAACATTTTTCATATTATATTCCGCTTCAATGGTAATTTGATACATGGATCGTACTCCATTTTAAAAACCATTTGTTTTGAAAATAAGAGCTACGAGGCTCTGATACCAATTGTGGAAAACTAGAAGGGGGGTTGAATAGTTTACCGTTTAAAAACTTTAAACTTGTTGTGTCAAATGTCCATTTTTAGCTTGTTCTAATATGAAAGATGTTACTTGTAGTTTATGACTAACATAACTTAAAACATGTTATCACACAAGTACAATCAACAAGTCAC